>QRFJ01005206.1:24300-128389 GCA_006176705.1 Cocos nucifera
GCAGAGAGATTTCACCTAGATATTGACTGATATCTACTTGTGACATCACACATGGGCTATAATAAGCAGTCATGTAACATAGCATGGCAATATATGAGCTTATTGCGAAAGCATAACGGGATCTTGCTCATGCGTTCTATTTCCTCGGTGTGCTGGGGACATCTTCTTGAAAAGATGAATACATGATCTGAAGGGTTTAATCCCCTTTAGAGTTTTTTCATACTAAACCTCATTTAAGTACTTTCTCTATGAATCTTCTGTGAAAGTCCTCAGCATCACTATGGATCATACTCCTATAGACCTTAAGTTCCTAGAATAAAGGATGCTTTCAACCTAGGTCTTTCCTGGAGAATCCTCTGGACAACACACAAATTCATGACTGTTGTCACTCATGGGCAATATCATTACCAATAAGGAGGATGGTTCATATCCACGTACAATTACGAGAGACAACAGCAGTCCACTGACTTCTTTTGAAAACAAAACGGTTCCTCTTCATTTTTGATCGAAACAAACTTTTGATCACATCATTGAAACGAGTGTTCCAGCTCTCAAGAATGCTATGCTTAGATCAATATATGCGGACTTTAGTAGCTTGCAAACCTTTGTGATAGTATCACTGGATGTCGAAATCTAGACGGCTTTCCATATAGAACTCTTCCTCAAGATATCCATTATAGACACCGTTTCACACATTCATATTGCCATTTACATAATACAAAATAGGCCTGCAAGGTACAAGCAATGTGCAGATGGATTTTAGCATAGCTACTGGGCGAAAAAAGGTATCCTGATAGTCAACTGCTTTCGCGTTGACTATAATCTTGCCACTAGTCTAGCGCTTGAACTGTCTCCACATTCCCATCTGCCATCTTTCTCTTGAAGATCATTTACAACACCCCAATAGGTACTATACTTTCTGGTGGATCTACCAAGTCCAGACTTGGTTTGAGTGCATCGCGTCAATTCTGAACTATATTGCCTCTAGCCATTTCTCGGAGTCGCATATCTGATTATCGCCTCATTGATACGGTTTTGGAATACATCACCATTACCTTCGAGGAATATTTCCTTACTTTCTTGAAATAATTACTAAGTACTCTTAGGGGGGATGGGAAACTCTTTCCGATCTACGAGGTGGCAGGAAGGTGTAGTTCTTATTGGCATCACCTGATATTGGTTTCCAATTGCTCCTTACTCATATCTACCTCTGTGAGACTTTCTCATCAAGCTTGCCTCTGTTTTCCAATGCACTAATCTTGAATAAACTATTTTTCAAGAATATGGCATGTCGACATCACAATCACTTGTAGTCTTCTAGATATGATAGAAATAGTATCCTAATGACTCTTTACGGATACTCCTATTGAACTCGCAGCTCTAAAGGACCATAAACATCTAACTTGCTCCGCTTATTGTCTTTTGACATGAGCCTGACAAACCCCAAATTTTTATAGAGAATTGACCTTAGACTTGGTTATTTTAACCCGTGCATAACTCTTATACGATGTGTAAGGAACGATTTCTAGAGGGAACCCTATTCAGTAGATAGATTGAAGTTAAAATCCGAGTGTCCAAAGGAAATCAGGGAGGTCTGTGACAGCTCACTCATCGGAATCGAACACATATCCAATAGAGTCCGATTTCTCTCCGTTCTGAAACCGCGTTTGAGTTTGACGCATTCACTGGTGAGTACCATTGAGCAGAACTATGCCATATCTTTCTTTTAAGATAGTTAGGAATTCCCAGCTAAAGGTATTTACCTCCTCAAATCTGATGAGAACCATAATGGTTTTCCACACGTTTGTTTTCTATCTTACAAGTAAATGAATTCTTTCGAAACTTTTCAAAAGCTTCAAGACTTGTGTCTCATAAAGATACCACATATCCAATACCTAGACAGATTCATCGCTAAACGGATAATAGGAAGTAAACAAAATTGTCTCTAGCCAGCACATCAAATGGAGCCCGGCACACATCAGTATGTACTGAGGGCAAGGAGCATCTGTGGCCCTTCTTCCCAATGTCCAACAAAAAGGGAGTTTTGGTCATTTTGGCTTGACAGGTAGGATTCGCCAGTTGGAATAATGACTTGGAGTCAAAATGGACTCAATAGCCCATTTTTTCTCCCAATTTGATATGAATCCTATCTTCTGCATATATGACCTAAATCTCAAGTGCCATAGATATCTGTCGCTTTGGAACTATCTCTACGGCTCGTTTGGATTCACCATTTTGCTCGAATAATGAGCATACTTCCAGAAGGACCTTCCTTCCTTGTTCTTACAGCGGATGGCCAGGGTAAGATCAGGACAGTTCCATCTTCCAATGCTGTCGTGTTCAATGGAAAACTTTCCTTTGACAATTGGCCTTGTTCTCGGCTCCTGCCTTTCTTCTTCTTTGACTCCTTCCACCTTATTGCTTTTTCACAGACTATCTTTTCTCTTCAATTCATAAGAACTTTCTTTATTAGAACAGACAGTCCGTTCCATAGCAAGAACTGAGCCTTAAACCTTTCATCGAAAGCATCAGGGTAACCAGCATATTCATTAATTCGGCCAAGGAATTCATGAAGTTTATGCATCATGGTAATCTTCATGATGATTGCCATATACATCAGTCCAAGGATTGCAAGAATAATAATCCATTCTGCAGATCCCAGTCTAACTTCAACATCGAGCTTTTCTCAAGCTCTTCCATATCCTTGATCATTATCAGATAGTGATCTTGGACTGAACTGCCCATACACGCATCTTAAGCCTTAAAAAGTCATTTCAATGAACTTGATACTCTGGCTCACGACTCTGTTCACCAACATGACTCCTGCAGGGAGCAACAATTTGACGGAGCAGTCCCGATATCTCATCTTCAGCCGCTGGAGTCTCATCAGACATCGAGCCCAACATGTAATATCTAACGCCTTATTATATATCATCTATCCATTTTTTTAGAGAAGCTCTCTAATTCAATAGATGAGACGCGACTGGATAAGGTGGAGGGTTCCTGAGTCCCAAAACATGGTTAAACTTCTCGAAATCCAAATACTATTTTCGTTAAGTTTCTGAGCCAAATCTATATAATTGGTCAGTCAGTCCTATCTGTTGTGTCTAGAGATATGTGCCCAATGGATTGACGCAGAACATTTCCTGGAGGAGAGTCAAAGATTCTTGGTTAGGAATTACATGTAATTTTGACTTTGACAATTTACATTTAGAGATTTTTATTTTTAAATAAAATTACGCTTCCACTAATTTATTACTCGGATCCCTTACCCACTCCCCCTACACCCACTAGAAATCATCAATCGCGGAGATTTTCGCATCTCTACAGAGGGAGTGTAGGGATCCGAGAAAATAGTGGGAGCTAATTTGTTTAAAAATAAAATCCCTAAACAAATTGGTCAAGTCAAAATTACAGTATCTAACTAGAATCTTTGACTCTCTACAGAAAAATGTCTGCGTCCAACCCACTGGCACGTATCCTAGACACACATAGACTGACTGGACCCAATTATAAAGATTGGCTCAGGAACTACAAAATTATTTTGGGTTCAGAGAAGTTAACCCATGTTTTGGACCAGGACCCTCCCACCTTACCAGCTCGTCCATCTGTTGAACAGAGAGCGTCTCTGGAAAAATGGATTGACGAAGATAATAAGGCCAGATACTACATGTTGGGCTCGATGTCTGATGAGCTCCAGCGCCAACATGAAGATATCGGGACTGCTCGCCAAATGTTGGCTCACCTGCAGGAGATGTTTGGTGAACAGAGTCGCGCAGCCAAATATCAAGTCACAAAATGACTTTTTAAGGCTAAGATGCGTGATGGGCAGTCAGTCCAAGATCACTGTCTGACAATGATCAAGGACATGGAAGAGCTTGAGAAGCTCGGTGTGAAGTTGGACTTGGATCTGCAGAATGATATTATTCTGCAATCCTTGACTGATGCATATGGGCAATTCATCATGAATTACCACATGCATAAACTTCAAAATTCCTTGGCCGAGTTGAATGAATATGCTGGTTACCGCTGAGCTTTCTATGAAAGGTTCTAAAGGCTCAGTTCTTGCTATGGAACGGACTTCTTCCAAAAGAAAGTCTTATGGAAAGAAAAAGAAGTCTGTGAAAAAGCAAAAGGTGGAAGGATCAAAGAAGAAGAAGGCAGAACCGAAGAAGAAGGTCCGATGGCAAAGGAAAGTGTTTCCATTGCAACAGCGACGGCCATTGGAAGCGGAACTGCCCTACTTACCTGGCCACCCTGAAGAACAAGAAGGAAGGTCCTTCTGGAGGTATGCTCGTTATTGAGTCTAACCTTACGGTTTCTTCTGCATCCAGTTGGGTGCTTGACTCTGGTTCTAGTGCTCATCTGTGCACTTCTATGCAGGGTCTTGAGGATAGCAGGAGGCTGAGGGATGGAGACATGATCCTACGCATCGGTAATGGAGCAAGAGTTGCTGCAGTAGCCGTGGGAACATACCCTCTGCGATTACCATCTGGTTTAGACTTAGTTTTAAAAGACTGTTATTATGTGCCTGCAGCTAGCAGGAATTTGATTTCTGTTTCATGCTTAGCACAAGAAGGTTATGTGATCACCTTCTTTAAGGACCATTGTAACATTCTTTATGAAAGAAATAAAATTGCAAATGGTTTCCTTATTAATGGTCTTTATCAGTTGCATATTGATGTACCTGTTTTAACTATCGAGCAAAACGTGAATGCCAAACGACCTAGGGATAGTCCAAACGACAGATATCTATGGCACCTGAGATTAGGTCATATAGCAGAAGATAGGATCAACAAATTGGAGAAAAATGGGCTATTGAGTCCATTGACTTTTGAGTCATATCCAACTTGTGAATCTTGTCTTCAAGGCAAAATGACTAAACTCCCTTTTGTTGGACATGGGGAGAGGGCCACAGATCTCCTTGCCCTAGTACATACTGATGTGTGCGGCCCATTTGATGTGCCGGCTAGAGGCAATTTTGTCTACTTCATTACCTTTACCGATGATCTGTCTAGGTATGGGTATGTGTATCTTATGAGACATAAGTCTGAAGCTTTTGAAAAGTTCAAAGAATTCAGACATGAAGTAGAAAAACAAACTGGAAAACCCATTAAGGTTCTTCGATCAGATCGAGGAGGTGAATACCTTAGCCGGGAATTCCTAGACTATCTTAGGGAAAATGGCATAGTCTCTCAATGGACTCCACCAGGAACACCTCAACTCAACGGGGTTTCAGAACGGAGAAATCGGACTCTATTGGATATGGTTCGATCCATGATGAGCTTCACAGACCTCCCAGATTTTCTTTGGGGACATTCATTATTAACTTCAATCTATTTACTGAATAGGGTTCCCTCTAAAACCGTTCCTACCACACCGTATGAGATATGGCACGGTAAGAAACCAAGTCTGAGTCATCTCAGAATTTGGGGTTGTCCGGCTCATGTCAAAAGACAACAAGCGGACAAGTTAGAGTTTAGGTCCTTTAGAGCTCGATTCATAGGATATCCTAAAGAGTCATTAGGATACTATTTCTACATTCCAGAAGACCACAATGTGATTGTGAGTCGACATGCCATATTTCTTGAAAAATAGTTTATTCAAGATAGTGGCATTGGAAAGCAGATTAAGCTTGATGAGAAAGTCTCACAAGTGGAAAGAGCTAAGGACCAAGTGGAACCAAATCAGGTTGAGCCAATAAGAACACTACCTCCTCCACCTCGTAGATCGGAAAGAGTTTCCCGTCCCCCTGAAAGATACTTAGGTATTATTTCAGAGGATGTAGAGGAAAATGTTCCTCATAGGTAATGGTGCTCATGGTGATGATCCCAAAACCTACAACGAGGCGATATCAGATATCGACTCCGAGAAATGGCTTGAGGCAATGAAGTCAGAAATTGACTCGATGCACTCAAACCAAGTCTGGACCTTGGTAGATCCACCAGAAGGTATAGTACCTATTGGGTGTAAATGGATCTTCAAGAGAAAGATTGGTGCAGATGGGAATGTGGAGACATTCAAGGCTAGACTGGTGGCAAAAGGTTATAGTCAACGCGAAGGCATTGACTATCAGGATACCTTTTCCCCGGTAGGCTATGCTAAAATCCATCCGCACATTGCTTGCTGTTGCAGCCTATTTCGATTATGAAATATGGCAAATGGACGTGAAAACGGCATTCCTAAATGGATATCTTGAGGAAGATATCTATATGGAACAGCCGCTAGGTTTCACATCCAGTGATACTGATCACAAGGTTTGCAAGCTGCAAAGGTCCATATATGGACTTAAGCAAGCATCTCGGAGCTGGAACACTCGTTTCAATGATGTGATCAAAAAGTTTGGTTTCATCAAAAATGAAGAGGAACCATGTGTTTTCAAAAGGGTCAGTGGGAGCGCTGTTGTCTTCCTCGTATTGTACGTGGATGACATCCTCCTTATTGGGAATGATATTCCCATGTTGACATCAGTCAAGATGTGGTTGTCCAAGGAATTCTCCATGAAAGACCTAGGTGAAGCATCCTTTATTCTAGGAATTAAGGTCTATAGGGATAGACCGAATAGGATGCTAGGACTTTCACAGAAGATGTACATAGAGGAAGTACTAAAGAGGTTTAGTATGGAAAACTCTAAGAGGGGATTAATACCCTTCAGACATGGTATTCATCTTTCCAAGAAGATGTGCCCCAGCACACCTGAGGAAATAGAACGCATGAGCAAGATCCCTTATGCTTCTGCAATAGGGAGCCTCATGTATGCCATGCTATGTACACGACCTGATATAGCCCATGCTGTGAGTGTCACAAGCAGATATCAGTCAAATCCAGGTGAAGAACACTGGACTTCTGTGAAATGTATCCTTAAGTACTTGAGAAGAACTAAGGATATGATGTTGGTCTTTGGTAATGGAGAACTCCAAGTTCAAGGGATACACAGACTCGGACTTCATGTCCGATATAGATGATCGAAAGTCGACATCTGGCAGTCTGTTTGTGCTGGAAGAGTTCCAAGCAAACGGTGATACCATCTCATCCGCGATTACCTTGAGAAAGGTTACGTTGAGGTCAAGAGAGTCAACTCCACAGATAATGTGGCAGACCCACTTACAAAGCCGTTGGGCCAGCAGAAGATCGAAGCCCACCTTGAGAAGATGGGACTTAGACTTGTAGCCAATTGGCTTTAGGACAAGTGGGAGATTGTTAGATATATGTGCCCTAGAAGCCAGAATTGGCTGACACTTGTAATACACTTCTAGGGGCAAAATTATAATTTTGACTATAATCAATAAAATGGGTTATTTTCTATCACATATGTGTATTTAGTGTCTGTGATACATCCTTTGAGTTAATGGTAATGATAATTCATATTTTCAAGAGTTGAAAATTTAAGACATGAATAATCATTATTAACTCATAAACATGCTCCCGACCATAGGATCATCACGAGGATGGTGATTGATCCGGAAGGTTGGTGTACGAATCGCTTCTCTTTAGTAGATGAGTCTTGAGTCTACGGTGTGGAGACACCGGAGCGAGAGTACAGGTACTCGTTAGAGAACGAGGGCACTGAGCGTGACCACCTCGAGTAGTCATTAGGAAGTCTACCTTCTCGTCAATGACTGACTCGATGCTGCAGTAGTGTGTCTGGTTCTTTGACCTGAGATGCATCGGCAGTTCACCTTGAGGGTGTTATAGTTTGACTACACCATAACTCGGTCTCCTAGCCATATGGAACCCTGAGGTGTATGTTGGCTATAGCATGTTCATTGTAGGAACTGGATTGCATCAAGATGGAATCTATCTACCTCGGTGGTAGAGGAGCAGCCCTATGATGATCATGAGAATCAAGTCCAGAAGCCCATGGCCATGGCAGAGTGAAATAATAGAAAGAGTTTCTATTTAGATTTTCACATTGGACTCGAATCGAATGATTACATCATATGACAGAGACTAGGGTTTGACGAGTTCACCTTAACCCTAATCTGATCGGGGCTCAAGATAGAAGAACTTAATCACACAGGTAGCTGCACCAAGAGGTTCGCATTCAGCTCTGATGGGTTGCCACCATATACTGCTAGGTGTCACTGGTGGATTTTGGGAGCAATTAGAATGATTTAGATGATCGATCTTTCTAGCTGTTCGAATCAGAAGAGTTCTGATCCATCGAAAGGAGTTTCGATGATGTCGATGATAGAGATCATGACATATCCCATTACCATACAGAACTGAACCTAACTGGGTCACACAAACAAGGGTTTGAATCTGGTGATCATCAATTGAACTGATCTAGTTCAATTGATCTGAATGAGATTCAATTAGGTTCAAGGAAATCGTGCTAGCACTCGATTGAACCTAACGTTCTTCTTTTACTATCATAAATAAGTTGTCCTGACTGAGCCAAAGGAGTTTGTGCTCAATCAGAGGCCTTCATATGGTCTGACTGGAGGTTGTCCAAGTCAGAAAAGGTTGTCTTATTTTGTAAGACATTACCTGCCATTTTTGGTCACCTGCCATTTCTTGTTCTTTGACTTTGGTCAAAAGTCTACCTTTGACTGGTCAAACGTTGACCATTGACACTTTGACTTTTGACCACATGTCATGCACCTATTGGAGAGCTGGTGGGGGCCTGTCCCCCTGCCAGAACCTGGCAAGGAGAAGGGCGCACGCCAAGGGTGGCGTGAGCCCAAGTAGGAGGCGCCTAGGAGTCCTTGTTGGACAAGGACTCCATCTCCCTTTTTGGATTCCAATTAGAGTTCTACTAAGAATCCAGTTTGACTGGTCTTAGGCGCCCTCTAAGGAGGAATCCAGGGGTCTCTATTCCAACCAATCAGATTTAGATCTGATTTCACAAAGGGTTGTGATTGGTTGAGGAGGAAGAGGAGTTGGATCACAAGAGGTCTATAAATAAGACCCTGCGCCCAACCCTAATTCTAATGAAATTAGACCCCACGCCCCAAGGCTGCCTCTCCCCTCCTTCTCCATGCCATAGTCTCTTCTCCCCTTGCTCTCCACGTCCAAAAGAGTTTTGGATTTAGGTTGGTGCGATTCAGATCAAGGAAAGGCGATCAAAAGCAAGAAGGCTGCGCTGCTGCAAAAGGACGACTGCAGATCTTCAAAAGAGTTTTGAAGATCCTCCAGATCAGATCCAGATCTGATTTTTGGAGGTGTGATAGAGAAGAAGAGGATCTCTAGATCCAACCCGAGTGGATACCGGTAGAGGCCAGGCGCTTGCGTGGCTAAGATCCAGAACCTTCCGCTGCAATCAGGATCATCTACAGGGTAATAGGATTACCCAAATCAGGTAAATTAAATTTGATTTAATTTATCTTATTTTATTTTATTTATTAAAATAATAAGAATCAGATCTGAAACATATCAAGATCTGATTGAGATCAAGAGAAAATTTTTGAAATATATCTCTTGATCTAATCAGATCTGGACGAACCTGGATCGGGAAATCAGGATTTCCCTTCAAAAGATCCTCCAGATCAGATCCAGATCTAATTTTTGGAGACGTGATAGAGAAGAAGAGGATCTCCAGATTCAGCCCGAGTGGATATCGGTAGAGGCCAGATGCTTGCGTGGCTAGATCCAGAATCTTCTACTGCATACAGGATCATCAACGAATAATTAGATTATCCAAATCAGGTAAATTAAATTTGATTTAATTTATTCTTATTTTATTTTATTTATTAAAATAATAAGAATCAAATCTGAAACATCCTAGATCTGATATAGATCAAAGAAAAAATTTTTTGAAATATATCTCTTGATCTGATCAAATCTGAACGAACCTAGATCGAAAAATTAGGATTTCCCTTCAGTTTTGCCTATTCATTTGAGAAGAAGGTCACTTGGAAGAACAAAATTGAGCCTGTTGAAACTTTTGTTAGTGAATCTAAGGCTAAAACCAAACTCTAATAAGTAATGCTGAACTAACTTAAAAATGATCAATGAAAATATAACATATTTAATATGCAATTATATTATCAGGCTTCTTACTGACAGCCTATATCTTCTCAAATATTGGTTGTCAATAAAAGCTCTAAGATAACCTCATAGCCTGGTAATTCTTCTATGTGAGATTTATATATTTGATTTGATTGGAGAAATAAGGAAGAAACTCTTTCATTCCATTCAACTTAGACCTCTAATAGAAGATATTAGAAAATAATATGAGTTTAAAAAGCATGGTTTTGAGTCTTCTTTGCTTTCATTAATTGATGATAGAATTGATGTGTAAAACCTCTATTCATATAAGTAAGGCTCATATATCCAAATTTAAGTCAAATTCCTTCTCAAGTTAAAAGAAGAGAGTTTTTTTTAAAATAATATAGAATCTCAAGTTAAATGCCATCGCTAATACTCACAATAATAGGTACACTAGCATAAGGATGGGGCTATGGGGCAAGGGCCGTAGGGTCAAGGCTATGGGTTGGGGGTAGTGGGGTAGGGGCCGTGCATTTAGGCTAGTAGGGATGGGGCCATGCAAAGGCCGACGGGCAAGGCAGGGCCAGGGCGGCTGGCTTGGGGCCGCAGCATAGGAGGCACCGACAGGATCGGAGCGACTGTAGGAGAGGTGGGGCCAAGGTGGCTGGCTCGAGGCCATAGCGTAGGAGGCACTGGCGGGGTTAGGGCAGCCACAGGAGGGTGGGGTCGGGGTAGCTGGCTTGGGGCCATGGCATAGGAGGCGCCAGCGGGGCGGCACTATAAGAGGCACCAGTGGGCTCGGGTGAGGAGGGGCTGGGATGTTGGGCTCGAGGCTATGGCGTAGGAAGTGTTGACAGGATTGGGATGCTGGAAAGGAGGACGCATAGGGAGTAGGGAACACTGGGAAGGACTGTTAGATGTGCGCCCTAGAAAACCAATTGTTGGCTTACACATTTATTTTTCAGGGCCTGTATTTAAACTTGTAAAATTTTTATTATTAATAAAAGGGTATTCTTATTTTCAGTTATATTTATGTGTCCATGATTTATCCTAAAAATTAATAAAGAAGATTTTGTATATTCTTAAGGTATTGAGAATTTGAGACATATACTACTAGTGGTTAATTTTTAAATGCTCCCAATCAGAGAATCATCATGGAGAATAGTGATTGATCCAGTTAGATTGGTGCAAGATCACCTCTTTCACAAGCAAATGAATCTCGAGTCTGTAGTATGGTGACACTAGGATAATAACGTAGCTAGTTGTTAGAGAATAACTTGCATTGAGTGTGACCATTATGAGAAACCATTTAGATGTCTACTCACTCATTAGTGGCATTCTTGATGCTACAGTAGAATGACTAGTCCTTTGACCTGCAGTGCATTAGCTATTTATAGTGAGGTTGCTATAGTTTGACTGTACGTCTACTTGATCTCTAGCCATTCGGATTCTTGCTGTGTATGTTGGCTATGGTGGGTTAGATTCACTATTAAGAGTAGGATGCACTTAGATGGAACCTATTGATCTTAGTAGAAAAGGTATAGTCCTATGCAATTCACGAGATTGAGTTCAATAAGTCTTTGGCCAAAGTAAGAGTGAATTATGAAAAGAAGTTTCCATGAGATTCATAAGAGAACTCAAGTCGAGCCAATCTTTCATATGACTGACGATGGGGTTTGATGAGTTATCCATAATCTTTATTAAATCAAGACTTTTGATAAAAAGACTGAATCATATAATAATTATACCTAAATATTCATACTTTTATCCTACTGAGTTGCCACTACATACTGCTAGGTGTCACTGGTAGATTGTGGAACCCATGAGTATTATCTTGATGATCGATGATTTTTGATGGACAATGTTGGTTTTATTCCAATCCATCAAAAGAAGGTTCGATGATATTATGATAAAGATCATAATGTGTTTCACTATAAGATAGTAGAACCTATGGGGTCATACACAAAAGAGTTTTCTATCTAATTTGATGATTGATAGATGATTATGAATCATTAAGGGTATAATTATCAATATGATTGATAATTAATCCAATGCAAAAGTTGTAAAAGTATTAATTAGTAATTTAACTACTAATTAGACTCAATTTAATTGAAAAATAAGTTTTAGATCAAGTCTAATTGAATTGGATTTAGTTTGACTTGAATTGGATTTGGTTTGATTGAGTTATGAGATAACTCAATTGCAATGAAATCAATTTCTAATTCGATCTAAATTTGGGTTCAATTAAATCTTAATTAGATTAAAATTTAATCTGATTAGAGATCTAATTAGACTATGTTTAATCAGGTATTTGGGTCTAAACCAAATTACTTTTGGTTTGAGGTTAAATCCAAAATCCTAGAGTTCATTTTGAGGACTCTTCCATGCGCCACCCATTGTCCATGCCCCTTCTCTCCTCACACAAATTTTAGATTTGAGTGAGTTTTTTCCATGTTTTTCACCCTCTTGGCCAGCCACTTATTTCCTCATTTGGATATGGATAAGTTTCAATTTAAATCTAAAATTTAATTTAAATTTTAGATAGAGTTTGACTCTATCAGGCGCCACCTTAAAAGGATCTGCCTTTGGGATGCCTCTAGAGGACGTTTGAGACTAGAACTAAATTTGGCTAACCACTAGAGAGAGAGAGAGACTTCTTGCCATCCTTCCTTCCAAGTTTCAAGAGAAAAATCTAGTGGTACAAGGTGTGGGACTTTGAGAAAGAAAGCTGTGCTGCTGCTACCTTTCTTCTACCTCCACTGGTTCTTCGATTAAAGATCATCTTCCATGTCTGAAGAAGAATTAAATCAATCATAAAAAGGTCTTCTCTAAAAGGGAGCTAGCACCTCAGAGAGATAGACAAGTCTTGGATTAGATCGGATCTCGTGTTGATACCTATAGAGGTCGGATATTTACGCGGCTCTAGGAGCTTATCAAATTTTTGATCATCGGCTATGAAGTTCTTTCACCCACAATAAGGTATGAGATCTAATCTCATAAATTAATTTTAAATTTTATATATCTTAGATCCATACTAGAAAAGATTTTAGATCTGATTTAATGCATGATAAAAATAGTTAATCTATTTTATTCCACTATGATTTTAAAATAGTTTTAAAATACATGCATGTAATCTATCCTTCCCTTTCTAACAGTGGTATCAGAGCCATGGTTTTAATTAGACATATTTAATCTGATTTTAATCTCAGATCTAAAAGTTAGTTTTTAATTTAAATAATTTATTTTATTTTCATTCAGATATGAGATTATTGAATCATGTATGAGATGCATAGATATGTTTTCTTATGCATAGTATTTAGATTGAATTGATCTCTATGGCCATTCAGTCATAAGAGACATATTTAATCTAATTTTAATCTTAAATCTAAAAGTTAGTTTTTGATTTAAATGATTTATTTTAGTTTTATTCAAATCTAAGATTATTAAATCATGTATGAGATGTGTAGATCTGTATTCCTTATGCGTAATATTTAGATTGGATTGAACTCTATGGTCATTCGTATTACCGTCCACAATGTTCTAGGCATCACCTAGCTTTGATACCAAATTGTAGACCCATGATATCGCTCGAACGTCAATCATCCTTGACATCACAAGCATTGATATCATATTATGGAAGCTGCTGATCTTTAGTACGGATTTGAAAAAACCTGTGACGTTCTCTATGGGCAGCAAACCATCGATCCTCCACCTGGATCTATGATGGAGTGCCTCCCTCCTTGGGCTTGAGAGAGATGCCCCCTTCTCTAGGGCTTCTTCAAGAACCCTAGGGTAGCAACTCTAAAGAGAAGAGAAGAAGAGAGTTGAGGGAGAAAAGGTCTGTATTCCACAACATAATGAAACCCTAATACAACCTATGTATTTATACATAGCCATTAGGCCCGACCAAAAAACTCTTCTGGCTAATCCAATACATGAAAGCACTCACTGAGCCCATGTACACCCATGTCTCCCATGCTCTCATCCTCTGGATCTAGACCTAACCCATACATGAATTAACTCCCTTAAGACCTCTCAAACCAACCTTAAGACCCCTAGGATCAACCCAGATCCTAGCCCAAAATAGACCCTCGCATAACTCTGCCCGCGCACTGAGCCGGCTTAGTCTTAACACTGAGTCGACTAAGTTCCACTGGGTTGGCTCAATTTGAAACTAAGCTGGCCCAGTTCTATGCCATGCCAGCAGTCCCGATCGTGCAGCTCTCTGTTTTGCCTATGCACTGAGACTTAGCCGACCCAATTTTGACTTAGCCGACCCAATTTTGGACTGAGCCAACTAACCTACAGAAAATCTTCTTTCTATAGTCTTGATTTTTTGGCTTTGATTTCTTGCTTCACCTTGTGTCCTAGGTCTCCGAAGCACCAACCAAGCCCCTAGAATCCCTGGAGCCAATACCCTGACTCCTCTTATGGCCTTCCAAGGCTTAGAAGCATCACAAATCCTCATAATCTCCACCTTGGTGCTCCTAAGCCTTGGTAAATTCCTCGATAATGACCTCCTGCACGATCTCGCTGTCCCTACCTACTCGACAGCCCCTGTGCAAACATCGCCTTCGCTAATCCTTTTTAGTTGTTGTACATCCTTGAGGCCTTTGGGATGACTGCCTCTACTGCTGAAGACCTTGACTTATACCTCTGCATCATCCTGAAATTGTAGGATCCCTTCTGCTTAGCAGCTGCATCACTTTCTCTGAACTTTTCTAGAGAACCTATAGCATTTTTGCACCAGCATATACTGTACCATCTGACATGATCTCCTCCGAGCTGCATCTATCCTTTTGTACACATCGCTCCACTTGGAACTATGCATCACCGACGCTCTAAATTTATACCAAATTTTCTCTCCACTTGTGAAGCCACCACTGCGGAGCTCCACCTATATCTGAAGTCCACCAAATATCGTAGAAACTGACTCTATCATCGAGTCCCTCGAGGCCAACCATCTAATGCTGCACTAATGGGCCTGTCGCTATACCTCGAACATCGTTGCTACCCCTTCGAATCCTTTGTACTCTGTGGATCCCTTTGAAGCCATCTTGAATACCTCCGTAACTCATGGGCACCTCCAAAATTCAAGAGCTCATCTAACTCTTCTGAATCCTATGATTGAACCCTAGAAAATTTTATCCTAGTCCTTCTCTTCTACCTCTATACCAGCCATCACTTTAGTTGCACCTAGAGAACCATCCTCCATCTGAACCATGACTCTTCCTGGTGCTTCTATAGAAGAATTTGATCCATGATACTTCTGACTGCTAGAGACCCCCTGAAGCTCCTTGAGACCCCATGGCTCTCCCTGAAACCTACATCTGATCTTCTTGAGATTCCACTGACACTCTCTATTGAGATACACTCCTCGACTGCTGCACCGTAGAGCTTCTCTCAGCCCCGTGCCTCTAGGAAAGAGCTACTGCAGCACTCCAGCGCTCCTTGACTCATCTCTACATCGCTCTACAGCCATCTAGTCCTAACTTACTGGACCTCCATGGATCATCCATCTCCATCACTCCCAAGGCTCCATAAATTCATGCTCTGGTCGAACCACTGAATACATCTCTGACTACTTTCCTACCTTCCAGACATCGAAGGATGTATAGTCACTTCTTCAGCCTTCCTTCGATCATTACCCCTTGGAAAACCTCTCTTCAATAGTCCTACACTGCCCATCTTTCTAAAGAACTCTGATGCTCTCTACTGAGATACCTCCCTCAGTTGCTACATCATCGAGCCTCTCTCAGCCCTGCATCTCTAGAAAAGTGCTACTGCAGCACTTCAGCGCTCCCTGTCTGTCACATAACCATCATACACCCTGGCATTTTCACCAAGATCGATCAATAAATCATGCACCAAATCCTTTCACCCTAAAAAAATCTCCTTTTGTTAAACCTCTCAACCTCCACCTTCAACCTACTGCTTTCGATTGGCCAAATTATAGCAACAATAAGATAGATTTGAGATATACCATAAAATCCTTATGCAGATTTTTGATTTTACCTTGTACGACTTTTCCTTTTCTTCTATGCACCATTAGACTTTAAAAATTTGGCTTTGAAACCTACCTCTTTTCATGCACCATCAGGCTCTAAAATCTGGCTCTGATATCATATTATCATCCACAACATTTTAGGCATCACCTAGCTCTGATACCAAATTATAGATCCATGATATCGCTCAAACGCCAATCATCCTTGACATCACAAGCACTGATATCATGTTGTGGAAGCTCCTGATCTTTAGCATGGACCTGAAGGAACTTGTGACGTTCTCTATGGGCAGCAAACAACCGATCCTCCATCTAGATCTATGATGGGGTGCCTTCCTTCTTGGGCTTGAGGGAGATGCCCCGTTCTCTAGGGCTTCTTTAAGAATCCTAGGATGGGAACTCTAGAGAGAAGAGGAGAAGAGAGTTAAGGAAGAAAAGGTCTGTATTTCATAGTATAATGAAATCCTAACACAACCTATGTATTTATACATAGCCATTAGGCCCGACCAAAAAACTTTTTTGGCTAACCCAATACATGAAAGCACTCACCGAGCCCATGTACATCTATATCTCCCATGCTCTCATCCTCTAGATCTAGATTTGATCCATACATGAATTAGCTTCTTCAAGACCTCTCAAACCAGACCTTAAGATCCCTATGATCAATCCAAATCCTAGCCCAAAATTGACCCTCACGTAACTCTACCCGTGCACTGAGCTGGCTCAGTCTCAGCACTGAGCCAACTAAGTTCCACTGGGTCGACTCAGTCTAAAACTAGGTTGGCCTAGTTCTATGCCATGCCAGCAGTTTCAAACGTGCAACTCTCTATTTTGCTTATGCATTGAGACTTAGCCGATCTAGTTTTGGACTGAGCTGGATAACCTATAGAAAATCTCCTTTCTACAATCTTGATTCTCCAGCTTTGATTTCTTGCTTCATCTTATATCCCAAATCTTCGAAGTACCAACCAAGCTCTTGGAATCTCTGGAGCCAATACCCTGACTCCTTCCGTGGCCTGCCAAGGCTTGGGAGCACCACAAATCTTCATTATTCGATCATAAAAGACATATTTAATATGATTTTAATCTTAGATCTGAAAGTTAGTTTCTAATTTAAATAATTTATTTTAGTTTTATTCAGATCTAAAATTATTGAATCATGTATGAGATGCATAGATATTTCAGATAATTGATTTGAAAACCTAGATCTGATTTTTGATAAATAGTTTTTGAAAACATTTTTCAATCATATTTGATCTTTCTTTAGATCTAAATTTTGCATGCATATGATACATGCTTAATTAGTTTTAGATCTAATTTTTCATATATGATATGTGATTTTAATGTAGATCTAAAATAATGCTATATGTCACCTTGTTTGAAATATAAACCTAGTATAGTTCAGATCTGAAATTATTTCGACATCTAAACAAAATCCATGATCATAATATACTTAATTAAGAATTAAGATATAAAATTAAAGATCTAAAATTTAGAATTTAAGATCTAAAATTTTCTACATAAAACATGGGTTAATGGGTTGGGTAGCTCAATTAGGTCTAGCTTGAGCGGTTGATCAAATCGAATCAATAGTTGGTTAGGTTTAGGTCTAATCTCTCATGTTCAATCCAAATAGTTGTAAGTTTGATCAAATCGACTAATAGCCACATGTTGTCGATGAAATCAAAAGATCTAATTTGGCTCCATGGTTTGAGCCTAAATTAATTAGCTGACTTGATCAATGCTTATTGATCGATTACTATCTAAGATAAGTTTGGCAGTTTGACTGATGGTCTTTAATTGAGAGCTACTTACATAGATTGAGTTTGTGATGAGTTAATGGCATACCCTCCCACCAATCTCACTTACCTAGCCAATATGGTTGATTAAGTCTTGACTTAGATTGCTAATGTTAGAATTATGGTGCTCCCAAGCCTTGGGAGGCTACAGGAGGAGCCAGGGTGTTGGCTCTAAGAGTTTTGGATAGATGTGAGTCCTAAGATTAGGATAGGAGTTATCTTAGGATGAAGGCAGCATGTAGTCCTGCACGGACTCGAGGTTCAGATGTGAGGATCTTGAGGGAGCTTGGTAGGTGCTCCAGAGACCTAGGATATAAGGTGGAGCAAAAGACCAAAGCTAGTAGAAGAATCAGTCAAGATAAGAGACTGACACACAGACGGGCTGGCTCGGATATGTAGTCGAGCTGGCTCAGGGTGCAGTCGAGTTGGCTGGCTCGGATCGATAGAAGATAGGATTTGGATGAGATGCAGTTGAGCTAGCTTAGCTACTGATAGAGCTGGCTTGATGGTGGCAAATAAAATTAGATGAAATTTTCTATTTGGGGTCTTAAGGCTTGGTCCAATAAGATCTTAAGGTGGCTAACACATGTATAGATTGGATTTAGATCCAGGGGATGAGAGCATGGGAGACATGGGTGTACATGGGCTCGATGAGTGCTTTCATATATTGGATTAGCTAAAAGAGTTTTTGGTCGAGTCTAATAGCTATGTATAAATACATAGGTTGTATTAGGATTTTATAACGTGGATTGGAATATAGATCTTTTCTTCCTTAATCTCTCTTCTCTCTTCTCTCTTCTCTCTAGAGTTGTCGCCCAAAGGAGGCGCCTCCCTCAAGCCCAAGGAGGGAGGCACCCTATCATAAATTTAGATTAAATGGATCGATAGTCTACTATCTTAAAGAATGTCAAAGTTCTCTTTAGGTCCATACTAAAGATTAGGAGTTTTCGCAACATGTGGTATCAGAGCTCGGTGATGCCATGGTGATGTTATAATAATTGGTATCAATGCCTGGTGGTGCATGGAAGCGAAGGAGAAGTCATATAGGGTGAAATTAGGAATCTGCATAAGTATTCAGTGGTATGTCTTAGATCTACCTTTGTTATTGCTATTGTTTGGCCAACTGGGAGTAGTGGGTTGAAGGTGGAGACTGAGAGGATTAATAAGAAAGATTTTTTCTAGGGTGGAAGGTTTGGATGCATGATTTTCTGATTGATCTTGATTGGAGAGATCGGGGGTGTATGATGGGTGACAGGATTCTCTAAGAAGATGGGTAGTATGGAGCTATTTGGTGGATGAAGAGAGATTTTCCAAGGGATAATAGTTGAAGAAAAGCTAAAGAAATGACTATACGTCCTTCGGTTGTAGAAAGGCAGGAGAAGTAGTCAGGGATGCATTCAGCGGTTTGACCAGAGCATGGATTTGCGAAGCTTTGGAGGTGATGAAGATGGATGATCCATAGAGGTCCAGTAGGTCAATGCTTCATGGCGGATCTTAGATTAGTTTTTTTCTATAGAAGTATCAGGGAGAGTCATGATTCAGGTGGAGGATGGATTATGTGCAGCAAGGGAGTGAAGGAAAAAATCTATTTTCCGGATTAGGTTCGTTCAGATCTGATCAGATTAAGAAGGATATTTCAAAAATTTTTCTTTTAGATCTAAATTAGATCTGAGACTCTTCAAATCTAATTTTATCAATCTGATAAAATAAAATAAAATAAAATAAATTAAATCTATTTTAATTATATCTTATTATAGGTAATCCTATTATCCTATGATGATTCTGATGTTTATCTGAGGTTCTGGATGTAGCCATGCAAGTACTTGGCCTTTATTAATATCCATTTGGGTAGGATCTGAAGATCTTCTTCTTTTCAATCTCTCCTCCAAAAATTAAATCTAGATCTGATCTTTAAGGTCTTCAAAATAGCTTTAGAAGATCAGCCGTTGTCTCTTACAGTAGTGCGACTTTCTTCCTTTTCTGTCGTCTTTTTCTTGCTCGGATCGCACCAAACTTGCACCCAAAAACTCTTGGACGTAGATAAGAGAGACAGGATCTAAAGGTGGCATGGAGAGGGAGGGAGAGAAGCCTTGTGGCATGGGCAAAGGATAGAACCTCTTGATTCTAGGCGCAAATAGGGTTTATATAGAGACCCTGCTATGCCATGTAGTGCCACATCATCCCAACCAATCATGGTTCTTGATGCAATCAGATCTAAATCTAATTGGTGGGATGATATCATCTGATCCAATCAGATTAGAGTCCCTCACAAACCTCCTTAGGTAGTGCCAAGACTGGTCAAAGAATACTCTTTGGTGCCACCTAAGTTGAAAGCATGAAGCAACTGGAGTCTCATCTGTATGGGACTCTAGGTGTGATCCTCATTGGGCACACGCCTCCCTAGGTGTGCACCCCTTCCCTTTTTGCTTTTTAGTAGGGGGACAAAGTCCCATGTTCTCTTCTATGGGTGCATGACACATGGGCAGATGTCTCAGTGTCAAAGGTCAACATTTGACCAAAGTCAAAGGACAAGATTTAGCAGGTGATGAAAAATGGTAGGTGTTGTCTCAAATTTATCTCATAAATTAAGACAACCCTTTTCTGACCTGGACAAGTTCTAGTCAGACCAAGTAATGGTTTCTGAATGAGCTCAAACATATTTGGCTTAGTCAAGACAAGCTTTAATGATTGTTGAAGGAGAACATTAGGTTCAATCGTGTGCTAGCATGATTTTCTTAAACCTAATTGAATCTTATTCAAATCAATTGAACTAGGTTAGTCCAATTGATGATATCCAAATCCAAACCCTTATTTGTGTGATCCAGTTAGGTTCAGTTCTATATGGTAATGGGATACGTTATGATCTCTATCATCGACATCATTGAAACATCTTTCGATGGATCATAACTTTTTTGATTCAGACAACTAGTATGATCGATCATCCAAATCATTCTAATTACTCTCAAAATCCACCAGTGACACCAAGTAGCATATGGTGGAAACCCATCAAAATTGAAAATTAACTTCTCGATGTAGTTACCTATGTGATTAAGTTCCTCTATCTTGAGTCCTGATCAGATTAGGGTTAAGGTAATCTCATCAAACCCTAATTTCTGTCATATGAATTAATCATTCGATTCAAGTCCAATGTGAAAATCCTAATAGAAACTCTTTCTATTATTTTACTTTGCCATGGCCATGGGCTTATGGACTTGATTCTCATGATTATCATAGGGCTACTCCTCATCTATCGAGGTAGATAGATCTCCTATTGGTACAATCCAATTCCTACAATGAACATGCTATAGCCAACATACACCTCAGGATTTTGAATGACTAGAAGATCGAATTATGGTGTAGTCAAACTATAACACCCTCAAGGTGAACTGTCGATGCACCTCGATCAAAGAATCAGACACACCACTGCAGCTTCGAGCCAGTCATCGATGAGAAGATAGACTTCCTCATGACTGCTCGAGGTGGTCATGCTCAGTGCCCTCGTTCTCTAACGAGTACCTATACTCTCGCTCCGATATCTCTACACCGTAGACTCAAGACTCATCTATCCTAAAGAAGCAATCGTACACCAACCTTCTGGATCAATCACCATCCTCATGATGATCCTACAGTCGGAAGCATTTTATGAGTTAATAATAAAAATTCATGTCTTAAATTTTCAACTCTTGAAAATATGAACTATCATTACCATTATCTCAAGGGATGTATCCCAGACATTTTCAAATACATATTGTAATAGAAAATAATTTATTTTATTATTTATAGTTAAAATTATAATTTTGCTCTTAGATGTATATTACAAGTGTTAGCCAATTTTGGCTTCTAGGGCACACATATCTAACAAACTTCCACTTGATAAATCTAAGTCCCATCTTCTTAAGATGGGTTTCAATCTTCTGTTGGCCCAACGGCTTTATGACTGGGTCTGCCATATTGTATACGGAGTCGACTCTCTTAACCTCGACATAACCTTTCTCGAGATAATCGCGGATGAGGTGATATTACCGCTCGATGTGCTTTGATTTTTGGTAAGACCTCAACTCCTTAGCAAGAGCTATGGCACCATTATTATCGCAGTACAGAGAAATGGCATCTGATGGCATCACTTCAATCTCTGTGGTGAATTTCTTGTATCAAAATACCTCCTTCATAGCTTCTAATGCAGTAATGTATTCTACTTCCATGGTGGAATCTACTATCACTATTTGCTAGGAGCTCTTCCAACTGACAGCACCACCATTACACAGAAACAGATTCTCTGATGTTAACTTTCGATCATCTATATCAGACATAAAATCCAAGTCTATATATCCCTGGACTTGAAGTTCTCCATTACCAAAAATCAGAAACATATCCTAAGTTCTTCTCAAGTACTTAAGGATACATTTCACAAAAATCCAGTGTTCTTCACTTGGATTCGATTGATATCTGCTCATGACACTCACAGCATGGACTATATTAGGTCGTGTACAAGACATGGCATACGTGAGGCTCCCTATTGCTGAAGCATAAGAAATCTTGCTCATGCGTTCAATCTCCTCGGTGTGTTGGGACACATTTTCTTGGAGAGATGAATGCCATATCTGAAGGGTACTAATCCCCTCTTGGATTTTTCCATGCTAAACCTCTTTAACACTTTCTCTATGTACATCTTCTGTGAAAGACCTAGCATCCTATTCGAATACTTCTCCTAGGTCTTTCATGGAGAATTCTTTAGATAACCATATGTTAACTATGGTCAACATGGCAATATCATTCCCAATAAGGAGGATATCATCCACATACTGTATGAGGAAGATAATAGCACTCCCACTGACCTTTTTGAAAATACATGATTCCTCCTCATTTTTGATGAAATCAAATAATTTGATCACATCATTAAAATGAGTATTCTAGCTCTGAGATGCTTGCTTAAGTCCATATATGGATCGTTACAGCTTGCATACTTTGTGATCAGCATCACTAGATATAAAACCTAGCGGCTGTTCCATATAGATATCTTCCTCAAGGTATCCATTTAAGAATGCCATTTTTACGTCCATTTGTCATATTTCATAATTGAAATAGACTGCAACAGCAAAAAATATGCGGATGAATTTTAGCATAGCTACTGATGAAAAGATATCCTGATAGTCAATACCTTCATGCTAACTATAACCTTTTGCCACTAATCTAGCTTTGAATGTCTCTACATTCCCATCTGCACCAATTTTTCTCTTATAGATCATTTATATCCAATAGGTACTATACCTTCTGATGGATCTACCAAGATTCAGACTTGATTTGAGTGCATTGAGTCAATTTCTAACTTTAATGCCTCTAACCATTTCTCAGAGTCAATATCTGATATTATCTCGTCAGAGCTTTTGGAATCACCATGAACCCCATTACCTACGAAGAACATTTTCTCTACTTCCTCTGAAATAGTACCTAAATACCTCTCAAGAGGATGGAAAATCCTTTCTGATCTATGAGGTAGAGGAGGTAGTGATTGTATTGGTACAATCTGATTTGGTTCCATGGGGTCCTTAGCTCGTTGATCTTGGAAGACTTTCTCCTCTAGCTTGATCTACTTTCCAATGCTGCTATCTTGAATAAACTATTTTTCAAAAAAAATAGCATGCCAACTCACAATCACATTGTGATTTTCTGGAATGTAGAAATAATATATTAATGACTCTTTAGGATATCCTATGAATCAAGCTCTAAAGGACCTATAGTCTAACTTGCTCGCTTATTGTCTTTTGATATAAGCCGGACAACCCCAAATTCTAAAATGACTCAGACTTGGTTTCTTACCATACCGTATCTCAAATGGTGTGGTCGGAATAGTTTTAGAAAGAATTCTATTCAGTAAATATATTATAGTTAATAGACTATGTTTCTAAAGAAAATTAGGAAGGTCTGTGAATCTCATCATGGATTGGACCATATTTAATAGGGTCCGATTTTTTCATTCTGAAATTTCATTGAGTTGAGGTATTCTAGGTGGAGTCCATTGAGAGACTATACCATTTTGCTTGAGATAGTCCAAGAATTTTTGACTAAGGTATTCACCTCTTCGATCTGATCGAACAACCTTAATGAAATTTTCAATTTGCTTTTCGACTTCATGTCTGAATTTCTTGAACTTTTCAAAAGCTTCAGACTTGTGTCTCATAAGATACACATATCCATACTGAGATAAATCATCGGTAAAGATTATAAAGTAATCAAAGTTGCCTCTAGTTGGCACATCAAATGAGCCGCACACATCAATATGTACTAGGGCAAGTAGATTCGTGGCCCTTTCCCCATGTCCCACAAAAGGGAGCTTAGTCATTTTGCCATGAAGACATGATTCATAAATTGGATATGACTCGAAAGTCAGTGGACTCAATTGTCCAATTTTTTTTAATTTGTTAACCCTATCTTCTGCTATATGATTTAGCCTTAGGAGCCATAGATACCTATCATTTGGACTATCTCTGGATCATTTTACGACATTCATATTTTGCTCGATATTAAAGATAGATACATCAATATGTAACTGATAAAGATCATTAATGAGGAAACCACTTGCAATTTTATTTCTTTCATAAAAAATATTACAATGGTCGTAAAGAAAACTAATTACATAGCCTTCTTATGCTAAACATGAAATAAAAATCAAATTCCTACTTGCGGCAGGCACATAATAACAATCCCTAAGTACTAAACCTAAGCCTGACGGTAGTCGAAGAGAGTAGGTTTTCATGATCACAGTAGCAATCCTTGCTCCATTTTTGATGCATAGGATCATCTCACCATCCCTCAGCCTCCTGCTATCCTCAAGACCCAGCATGGAAGTACACAAATGAGCACTAGAACCAGTGTCAAGCACCCAATTAGATACTGAAGAAATCATAAGGTTAGATTCAATAATGAGCATACCTCCAGAAAGATCTGTCTCCTTCTTATTCTTTAGGGTGGCCAGGTATGTAGGGCAGTTCTGCTTTCAGTGATCGTTAGTATTACAATGGAAATACTTTTCTTTATTAGCGGCCTTCTTTTTTAGCTCTATCTTTCTTTTCTTTCCACCTTCCACCTTCTATCTTTTCACAGACTTCTTCTTCTTTCCAAAATACTTTCTCTTGGAAGAAGTTCATTTCATAGCAAGTACTAAGCCTTTAGAACCTTTCATAGAAAGCTCAGCGGTAACCAGTATATTCATAAGTTCGACCAGAGTATTCTGAAGTTTATGCATATGGTAGTTCATGATGAACTGCCCATATGCATCAGTCAAGGATTGTAGAATTATATCATTCTATAGATCCTAATCTAACTTCACTCCAAGCTTCTCAAGCTCTTCCATGTTCTTGATCATCATCGGACAATGATCTTGGACTAACTGCCCATCATACATTTTAGTCTTAAACAGTCATTTAGTGATCTGATATTTGGTTGTGCGACTCTATTCACCAAATAACTCTTGTAGGTGAGCCAACATTTGGCGGGCAGTCTTGATATCTTCTTGTTGGCGCTAAAGCTCATCAGACATTGAGCCTAACATGTAGTATCTGACTTTGTTATCTTCATCCATCCATTTGTCAAGAGATGCTCTCTATTCAATGAATGGATGGACTGGTAAGGTCGAAGGATCCTGATCCAATACATGAGTTAACTTCTCGAAATCCAAAATAATTTTGAAGTTCCAGAGCCAATCCTTGTAATTGGGTCTGGTTAGTCTATAGGTGTCCAGGATACGAGCTAGTAGGTTGGATGCGGATATTTTTTTTTTCTTATAGAGAGTCAAAGTTTCTAGTTAGATTTTATAATTAAGACTTGACAAATTTATTTAGGAGTTTGATTTTTAAACAAATTAGCTTCCACTATTTTCTTCGGATTCCTACACTTCCTCTGTAAAGATACAAAAATCTTCACGATTAATGATTTCTAATGGATGGTGCAGTCCCACCACTGACTCATCACCTCACCTAACAGTTATTGATGATGGATTAGCTAATGAGTGAACAACTCTTGTCCAATGATTCTCTAATCATGGTGCATCCAAGCTTGGTCTCTAATTCATGAATCTTACCATGTCCAAAATATTTATCCACTCCTTAGTTAAGTCAGATCCACCATTTGCATAGATTAGATTTCTAATTAGGTCTATCATTGTATTTACAATATTGAGCCCAATCCATCCTCCAGCCCATAGCATCCAATGCCTAATAGATATGATTGCATCTTCCTAGTGCAACTGAACCACTGTGATTAGCCGAGAATAATCAACCCTAAGAAGGGCTCACATATCTATAATGATGGAAGATCTTAGACTTAATCTTTTCTTAGGAAGAATTAATTTAGATCTCTTTAAACTTGACTTGATATAGTCATAACCATGACTAACCTAGTGGCATGGATTAGCTCGGATTATTAGCCACCTTAGATCAGGATTGAGCTAATAAATATGGCTAGGTCAGTGAGACCGATGGAAGGGATATGCCATTAACTCGACAAGAATGCATTCGAGTCGAGTAGCTTCCAATTAAAAATTAGTCAATCATATCTGCCAAACTTATCTTAGACACCAAATTATTGAGCCAGAACCAATCGGATTAGCCTACAATTTAGACTCTAACCATTGAGCCTAATTATGTCTTAACTTGATCGATCACTCATATGACTCGATCTTGATCCAGACTTAATCCTATTAGGTTGGTCAATTTAAGCACTCTTGATCTCATCTAACCAACTCTTGATTCAGTTTGATCAACCGCTAGACCTAATTGAGCTACCCAAGCCCAAACTTAATTTTATGAATATGTCTTAGATCTAAAAATTTTTAATTTTAGATCTAATATATTTTATAATCTTAATTTTTAATTAAGTTTAGGGTTCATAAATAAAATATGTAAATGAAATTTTAGGATTTTAGGATCTAGGATTTTGCAGAAAATAAGTTTTTGATTTCTGATTAAGAATGAACGCGCAGCACCCCTAGACATCATAAGAATATCCCATCAAATAGGAGGAGAGGGCCTTTAAATCCTTCTTTATTCTTATGACCGAATGATCAAGGAGAATGTCTTAATCAGAAATATGATGAATCTACAAAATTAGCTAGATCTACATCATATATCATATATAGAAAATTGATCTAACTTAAAAACATGTTTTGCATACATCTCATGTATCATATCATGCATATTTTTAGATCTAAATTATCTCATAATCATCTAAAAAATAAAATTTAAATTTGATCATATCAAATTAAAGTTATTTTAGATAACTTTGTAGATCTATTCTACAACTAGTCTAAACATGCATCAATCATATCTCATATGAATTAAATAAATTTATTTTTTACTTTTTAGATCTAATTATAATATTTATAATATTAAAAAATAGTAAATAAAAAGATCTAAAAATTATAACTAATCAAATTAAAATTATGATTATGCTAGACTACACATAGAATAATTCTATTTCTAGTCTAGCCATGCATCTCATACATCTTAGATCTAGATTATTTAATTTTTTTAATTTTAAATTTTAGATCTAATCACATCTAATATGACATCTAAAATCATCTAATTATTAGATCAAAAATATATTAAAATTAGATCTAATTAATTATGGAAATCTGGCTCTGATACCAGTTGAAGAAAAAAATCTGTTTCCCGGATCAAGTTCATTCAGATCTAATTGGATCAAGAGGAATATTTCAAAAGAATTTTCTCTTAGATTCAAATTAAATCTGAGACTCTTCAAATCTAATTTTATCAATCTAATAAAATAAAATAAAATAAAATAAAATAAATTTAATTTAATTATACCTTGTTATGGATAATCCTATTACCCTATGATGATCCCGATGTTTGTCTGAGGTTCTGGACGTAGCTAGGCAAGTGCCTGGCCTCTACCGGTATCCACTCAATAGAATTTGAAGATCTTTTTCTTTTCAATCTTTTCTCCAAAAATTAGATCTAGATCTAATCTTGAAGGTCTTCAAAATAACTTTTGAAGATCAGCCGTTGTCTCTTACAATAGTGCTACCTTCTTCCTTTCCTATCGCCTTTCTCTTACTCGAATCGCATCAAACTTGCACCCAAAAACTCTTGGACATGGATAGGAGAGAGAGGATCTAAAGGTGGCATGGAGAGGGAGGGAGAGAAGCCTTGTGGCATGGGCAAAGGGTAGAACCTCTTGATTCTAGGTGCAAACAAGGTTTATATAGAGACCCTACTGCGCCATGCAGTGCCACATCATCCCGACCAATCATGGCTCTTTGTGCAATCAGATCTAAATCTGATTGATGGAATGACATCATCTGATCTAATCAAATTAGAGTCCCTCATAAATCTCCTTAGGTGGTGCCAAGACTGGTCAAAGAAGACTCTTTGGCGCCACCCAAGTTGAAAGCATGAAGCAATTGGAGTCCCATCTGTATGGGACTCCAGGCATGATCCTCATGGGGCGCATGCCTCCCTAGGCATGCACCCCTTCCCTTTCTACTTTTTAGCAAGAGGATAAAGCCCCTTGTTCTCACCTATGGGTGCATGACACGTGGGCAGATGTCTAAGTGTCAAAGATTAATATTTGACCAAAGTCAAAGGACAAGATTTAGCAGGTAATGAAAAATGGCAGGTATTATCTTAAATTTATCTTATAAATTAAGATAATCCTTTTTTGACCTAAACAAGCTTCAGTTAGATCAAGTAATGGTTTCTGAGTGAGCTCAAACATATTTGGCTCAGTCCAAACAAGCTTTAATGATTGTTGAAGAAGAACATTAGGCTTAATCGTGTTCTAGCATGATTTCCTTGAACGTAATTGAATCTTATTCAAATTAATTAAATTGGGTTAGTCTAATTGATGATATCTAGATCCAAATCTTTGTTTGTGCGATCCAGTTAGGTTCAGTTCTGTATGGTAATGGGATACGTCGTGATCTCTATCATCAACATCATCGAAATACCTTCTAATGGATCAGAATTTTTCTGATTCGGACAATTAGTATGATCGATCATCTAAATCAGTCTAATTGCTCCCAAAATCCATCAATGATACCTAGTAGCATATGGTGGCAATCCATCAAAACTAAAAATTAACCTCTCGATGTAGTTATTTATATGATTAATTTTTTCTATCTTGAGCCCTGATCGGATTAGGATTAATGTGATCTCGTCAAACCCTAATTTTTGTCATATGAATTAATCATTCAATTCAAATCCAATGTGAAAATCTTAATAGAAACTCTTTCTATTATTTCACTCTTCCATGGCCATAGGCTTATGGACTTGATTCTCATGATCATCATAGAGCTACTTCTCATTCGAGGTAGATGGATCTCCTATTGGTGCAATCCAATTCCTACAATGAACATACTATAGCCAACATACACCTCAGGGTTTCGAATGGCTAGGAGATCAAGTTATGGTGTAGACAAACTATAACACCCTCAAGGTGAACTACTGATGCACCTCAGGTCAAAGAATCAGACACACCACTGTAGCTTCGAGCTAGTCATCGATGAGAAGGTAGACTTCCTCATGACTATTTGAGGTGGTCACGCTCAGTACCCTAATTTTCTAATGAGTACTTATACTCTCACTCCAATATCTTTATACCATAAACTCAAGACTCATCTATCCTAAAGAAGCGATCGTATACTAATCTTTTGGATCAATCACCATCCTCATGATGATCCTACAATCAGAAGCATTTTATGAATTAATAATAAAAATTCATGTCTTAAATTTTTAACTCTTGAAAATATTAACTATCATTACCATTATCTTAAGGGATGTATCATAGACACTTTCAAATACACATTATGAAAGAAAATAATCCATTTTATTATTTATAGTCAAAATTATAATTTTGCCCTTAGATGTGCATTACAAGTGTCAACCAATTCTGGCTTCTAAGACATACATATCTAATAGGAAGAATCCAGATACCTATGAGGAGGCAGTTAGGGATGAGACAGGGAGCGTTGGAGTGTTGTAGTAGTACTTTCCTAGAGGCATGAGGCTAAAAGAGGCTCAATGGAGCAGCAGTCGAGGGAGGTATCTCAGCAGAGAGTATCAGAGGCATCTTAGGAAGATCAAGAGCAGATCTCAGTAAGAGTCAGGAAGTCTCAGGAGCCTCGGGATGAGATAGATGGGTCTGAGCCCAGGATAAAATTTGAGATATAGTTCCTCCAAACGCAACTGAAGCGATGGCTGGTGCAGGGACAGAAGAGGAGAAGGCTAGGATGGAATTTCTTAGAATTCAATCGCTAATTTTTAAAGAGTTGGATGAGCTCTTAGGTTTCAAAGGTGCCCACGGGTTGCAAAGATATTCGAGTTGGCTTCGGAGGGATTTGTAGAGTGTGGAGGATCCAAAGGGATAGCGATAGTGTTCGAGATGTAGCAACAGGCTCAATAGTATAGTGTTGAATGGTTTGCCTCGAGGAACTTGGTTATAGAGTCAGCTTCTATAGCATCAAGGGGACTTCAATTTTAGGTAGAGCACCAGACTGAGGTGGCTTCACCGGTTGAGATGAGATACGAGTTCAGAGTGGAGGAGTGTAGAAGGGTCAATATCCTAGTACCAGTGCTAGAGATGCATAGTTTCAGGTGGAGCGGCATATGTGAAAAAGATTGATCAAGTTCTGAGGAGACCGTGTCAGGATATGTAGTAGGCATTGGCATAGGATTGGCTATAGATTCTCTATGAAAGTCCAAGATAGATGATGCAGTTGCCAAGCAGAAGGATTTCTATAATTTTCAGGGTGGTGCATAGGTGCAAGCCAAGGTCCTTAATGATGGAGGCAGTCATCCCAAAGATCTCCTAGGATACATAACAGTTGAAGAGGATTGGCAGAGGCAATGTTTGCACAAGAGATTGTCAAGGTGCGCAGCAATAGTGGGATCGTGTAGGAGAATATTGCTAGGATTTGCCAAGGCTTGGGACACTAAGGTGGAGATTGTTAGGATTTATGGTGCTTCCAAGCCTTAGAAGGCCACAGGAGGAGCTAGGGTGTTGGCTCTAGAGTCTAGGATGGGTGTGAGTCCTAGGACTAGGATAGGAGTTGTCCTAGGGTGAAGGTGGCATGTATCCCTGCACGGGCTCGAGGTTCAGGTGTGAGGACCTTGAGGGAGCTTGGTAGGTGCTCTAGAGACCTAGGACATAAGATGGAGCAAAGGACCAAAGTTAGGAGAAGAATCAGTCAAGATAAGAGATTTATACATATGTAGGTTGGCTTGAATATGGAGTCGAGCCAGCTCAGACTGAGACTGAGCTGACTCGGGGTGCAATCAAGTTGGCTGTTTCAAGTAGATAGAAGATAGGATTCGAATGAGATGTAGTCGAGCCAGCTCGACTACTGACAGAGCTAGCTCGATGGTGGTGAACAGAACTAGATGAGATTTTCTATTTGAGGTCTTAAGGCCTGGTCCAATAAGATCTTAAGATGGCTAACACATGTATTGGTGGGATTTAGATCTAGAGAATGAGAGCATGGGAGATATGAGTGTATATGGGCTCAGTGAGTGCTTTCATGTTTTGGGTTAGCCAGGGGAGTTTTTGGTCAGACCTAATAGCTATATATAAATACATAGGTTGTATTAGGATTTTATAACATGGATTAGAATACAGATCTTTTATCTCTCAATCTCTTTTCTCTCTTCTCTCTAGTGTTGCCACCTAAAAGGAGGCACCTCCCTCAAGCCTAAGGAGGGAGGTGTTCCATTACATATCCAGGTTAGGTGGATCGATAGTTTGTTGCCTTGGAGAATGTCAAAGTTTTCCTCAAGTCCATGCTAAAGATCAAAAGTTTCTACAATATGTGGTATTAGAGCTAGGTGATACCATGGTGATGTTATAATAGCTAATGATTTAAGCTAACCCATGCCACTAGGTTGGTCATATCTAATATGACTAATTAAGGATGAGATCCGAACCTAAATCTTCTTAATTAATATTAAGTCTAGCGGTCTTCCACCATTATATAGATGCAGGTGCCTACCTAGTGTTGATCGTTCTCAACTGGTCATAGTGGTTTGGTTGCATCAAGTAGGTATAACCACTCTATGGCATTAGATGCCCTGGGGTAGAGATAGGGTTGGGTCCAATAACTGTTAGGTGAGGATCCCCATGATGGCTTTGTGTCCACTGGTGTATGATGGGTCTGACTTAACTAAAAAATGTGCCAATAACTATTAGTTGAGGCCACAGGACTTAAAGACCAAACCAGCTGCATCTTGCTTAGTGAAGCAATGGATAAAGAGTTGTCAACTCATTGGTTTGTGTGTTACCAATAATTGTTAGGTGAGGTGCACATAAATCAGTGGGACTGTAGTACCCACTAGAAACTGATCACATATAGATTTCCATTTTCTCCACCTGAGGAGTGTGGGAGATTCATAGAAATAGTGGGAGCCCTTGTTTGTTTATTAAAGTTCTAATAATAAACATTTACAAGTTCAAAATATTTAATTAGAAATTATTTCTCTTTGCATTAACCATGTCGAGTTTAAATCTTTTAGCCCGAATCCTTGACACTAATAGGTTGACCGAAACCAATTACAAGGATTGGCTCTAGAATTTGAGAATCATTCTCAATTTCGAGAAGCTGAACCATGCCCTCGACCAGGATGTGCCTATATTGCCAGCTCGTCCATCCCCTGATCAATGAGACGCACTTGAGAAGTGGATGGATGAAGACAATAAGGCAAAGTGCTATATTCTTGCATCCATGTCTAATGATCTTTAATGATAACATGAAGACATGAGGACTGTCAGAGATATGCTGACTCACCTGTAAGAGTTATATAATGAGCAGAGTCGCATGGCTCACTTTGAGGTCTTTTGGAGATTTTTTAGAGTAAAGATGCGTAATGAGCAATCCATCCATGATCATTGTTTGACAATGATCAAAAACATTGAGGAGCTTTATAAGCTAGGCATGAATATGGATAAGAAATTACAGGTGGATACGATCATGCAATCCCTTCCTGATTCATATGGGCAATTTATCATGAATTATCATATAAATAAGATTGATAGCTCTTTATCTAAATTACTAAACATGTTGGTGACAGTTGAAAGTACCTTAAAAAGTTCAAGTGGTATCGTTCTAACTGTGGAGTAGGCTTCCTCCAAGAGAAAGTCTTCTTGGAAGAAGAAGAAGAAGCCTGTAAAGAAGCAAAAGACCAGTAGCAAACCCAAGAAGCAGGCTCCAAAGAAAATCAATGATAAAGAAAAATGTTTTCACTGCAATGTCGAAGGTTACTGAAAAATATACTATCCTGCATACTTGGCCACTTTGAAAAATAAGAAGATGGACATGCCTTTTGAAGGTACGTCTGAGTTACTCATTATTGAAACTAACCTAATGATTTTCTCTTCTTCTATTTGGATTGTAGATTCTAGTTTTAGTGCTCACTTGTGCACTTCCATGTAGGATCTGAAAGAAATTAGAAGGCTAAGGGAAGATGAAATTACTCTCTGGGTTGGCAATGGGGCAAGATTTGCTGCTATAGCCATCAAAATCTATCCTTTATGATTATCGTTAGGAATTAGTTTGCTTTTAAAAGATTGTTATTATGTACCTAGAGCTAGTAGAAACTTAGTTTCTATATTTATGCTGATGCAGGATAATTATAATTTTCTTTTTAATAAAGACTTTTGTGCAATTTATTTTGGAAATAACATTGTTGCACGTGCCATTTTAATTGATGGACTTTATCATTTGCATGAAGATGCAAATATTAATACTAATGAGCAAATTATGAATGCCATAGGGTCTAAGAGACTTAGAGATAGGATTAGCCAAATGTATCTTTAGAACCTAAGACTAGGCCATATTGGAGAGGATAGACTTAACAAATTGGAGAAAGATGTGTAGGAAACCGAGCAAGGTTCGAGCATACATTTTTGAAATTTTTTAAAATTAAATAGCAATAAAAATAAAAAATTAATCAAATATTAATCTACTGCATGCAATGATCAAATCATTAAATCTTACTCTAGGATCTAGACATGCTAATATGTTATAGAAAATTTAAATGCATCGATTAGCAAGTCATATTTGCTGATCGACATGTGTTCAAAATATAATACCTATATGTGAGTAGATGATCTCCACAATCTAAATCTATAAGAGGAAGTACATGATATCACATTGCAGCTGCACACTCGTTCGGCCTCTACGGTGAGTCCACACGGAGCTCCTGGTCCCGATTAGCTCCACTGGACTAGTTCCTCGCCAAGGCCGTCAATGGTTGATCCTTGTCGATCCAATCGACAATTTGCTTTCTGATCTTTTGGATGCTCCAAAAAGCTAGATGGTAATCTATGGAGGATGATGAGGTGGTGCAAGAAGTCTGGTGGCGATTCGATGCTCATATCACTCGATCTCTCTATCCGAACCCAAAGTCCCAACTCTAGGGTTTCATACACCCAGAAAATCCTAACGCCCGAAAATAGTCTCACGCCCACTCCCTTTTGAATTTTCCCATGAAATAAATTTTTATGGGTAGAAGGACTCTCCCTTGCTGAACACCCATTTTGGAAACATTTTTCAGATGGATGATTAAAAAAGAAAATAGATAAGGCGTGAAGAATGGATGGACTTGCATAGGACAATTCCTTTCTTACTTCTCGGACTTTTCCATGCACTGAACTTCCACCCCTTCTCAATTTTTTCTCTCTCTTGGAAACCCCTCATGAAGCCCTTACTCACCTCCATGCACGCCCACAAAATCTCCCCTTTTATTGGCATGATTTCAATGGGATAATGCGTGAAGGATGAGGTTAGGAGGTTGAACTTGTTTCAACCTCCGAATAGAATTCAAATTCAAAATGGAGTCTTATCCATTTCCAACACCTCATCTAAGTGGGTGATGAGTAGAACTCTTCTTTTGCTCACCCTCACTTAGAAATTGCCCAAAAAATGTGCAACAAATGTATGGCAATGTGGGGAATGGATAAGATAGATGGTTGAACTTGATTCAACCAATTGAAGTTGAATTCAAATAAAACTTCGTCTTATCCTTTTTCAACACCCCCTTCCAAGAGTTTGATGTGCAGAAGGACTCTCCTTCTATGCACCCACACTCATGAAAAATAAAAATGTGTGTGATGAATGAAGGGAGGCAAGGAGAAAAGATAAGGATGAGAGGTGGTTCCAACAAAACTAGTTGAATTCAAAATTCAACATGGTTTGAACTAGTTCAATGCTTGGACTAGATCAAATGTAGATAAGATACGAGGCAGAAAAACCATCATGGTGTGAGAAACTCTCATGCAAAATCTGAAATTGCATGAGAGAGTGGGCATGGACAAAGTAAGGTGGTGCAAGGAGAAGTAATTCAAATTTTAAAACTCATTTGACTTGGTCCAAATTGGTTTCAACCAAATTAATTTATTTGGATCCAATTAGATCAGATTAAATCCAACCAAATTAGATTAAACCCAACTCAATAAAATTTTAATTAAATTAGAAATTAATTAGGTTCAGGTCTTGATAAAATCAGGATTGAATCTCCTATAGCGATTAGGTCATCTCGTGACCAGATTGGATCAGATTCAATCGAATCAAATTCAATCAGATTTGATCAAATCTTCATCGCTCAATCAAATTAAGCTAATCAATAATCAAATTACTAATTAATCTTTTAATAAATATAGAGTCACAATTGGATGGGGGGTTGGGCAATAGAGTCCCATCTACATGAAATTCTTGAAGAGTCCCAAACTAGTGGGACTCTTGAACCCAGTATCTCAAATGAATGAAACTCACGATCATAGAGTTTCAGACTAATGAAACTCTTGATCAAAGAGTTTTAGACAAGTAGAACTTAGAGTTCCAATCTAGTGGGACCCATAAAGGTAGAGTCCCAATGAATGAAGCAGTGCAGGGTTTGCAGTACTACTTTTCAAAAAAATTTTAAAAATAGCAAAAATATAGCAAAAAATTAATTAATCTAATTAATTAATTATTAATCATATTAGAATATTAAGTTTTATACTAAGGATCTAAACATAATATGCATGCATTCATATAGATCTAAAAAATAAAACTATGCAGCAAACTCTTTACTACATCTATCTGTTCAGAACATAATACCATTTTGCGGATAGCTGATCACCATAATCTAAATCCACCAGATAATGCTCTGGTATTGCACCATAGCCGCACACATGTTCGGCCTCTACGGTTGATCCACATGGAGCTCCTAATCCCGATCAGCCCCACTAGAGTGCTAGCTCCTCAATGGGATTTTCGATAGTTGATCATGATTGATCCAATTGATTGTCCACTTTTTGATTTTTTGAATACTCCAAAAAAATAGAACTCATTCTTTGGAGGATGATGAGATGGTGTATAAAATTTGGTAGTGATCCAATGCTCACAGCACTCGATCTCTCCATCCAAACCCAGATTCCCAAATCTAGGGTTTCACTCGGCCCAAAAACCCTGACGCACTGAAAACCCTCTCATGCCCTCTTTGTGTGGAGTTTTTCAATCAAATAAATTTTTATGGAAAGATAACTTTCAAATATATATAAACCCTATATAGATCATATCTAAAAATTGAGTATCCTCAAAGATGAAAATCCAAAGAGAATAGCGGCATGATGGAAAAATAAAGTGCTATAGGACCCTACTAACCTTCACTCCAAGATATTTTTTGCCCAAAACCAATGCCTAATCACTTTAAAATTTTTACCACAAAACCATTTTTCTCTACACATAAAAATTCTCATAATTTATTGCATGAGAAATAAATGAAAATGCCATGTGGAGTGGATAGGTTAAGATTGGTTGAACTAGTTTCAACCAACTTCTAGTATTTGAATTCAAATGCAAGCCTATCCAATTCCAATGCCCATACCACTTATTTCACATGTAGAAGGACTTTTCTTTCTAGGTGCATACATTATTTTTTAGAAAAATTGGTGACCATAAAGAGAAAAGGGCATGGAGATAAGGATAAGAGGGAGAGGGAGGTTTCAACCAAACCAACCTCTTTGAATTCAAAATTCAAATGAATTTGAACTGGTCCAACACTTCAACCAGATCAAAAAGAGAAAGAAAGAGGGCACAAATTCCTTTTCTTCATGAGAGAAACTTACGTAGGCAAGGTAGAAAAGTCAAACATGAGGAGGCACTTGGGGAGGTTTGAATTCAAACAGGGTTTGAATTAGTCCAAGTTTGTTTCAACCAAACCAAATTAATTCAAAACCAACTGGGCCAGATTAAACCCAACCAAATTTGGTTTAACCCAACCTATTTAATTTCTAATCAAATTAGAAATTAATTTGATCCAGTCCCTGATCAAATCAGGGTCAAATCTCCCACAATGATTAGGTCAACTCGTGACCTAATCGGGTCAAACCCAATCGAATCCAATTCGATTAAACTTGATCAAATCCTTATTGCTTAATCAAATTGAGCTAATCAACAATCGAATTGCTAATTAATCTTTAATAAACATAGAGTCTCAATCAGGTGAAAGTCTGGGCAACAGAGTCCCATCACTATGAAACTCTCGAAGAGTCCGAATCCAGTGGGACTTTTGAACCCAGTATCCTAAATGAATGAAACTCATGATCATAGAGTCTCAGACCAGTGGGACTCTTGATTAGAGAGTTCCAAATGAGTGAAACTCAGAGTTTTAGTCCATCAGGACTCTAGATCAGCCATCAGATCAGGTAGTAACTCCTATTGTGTGTAATCCCATTGGTTTGAATCCTAAGTCGGTAGCACAGAAACTAATTTTCTATACCAATCAATGTGACCATCTAGCAATGATACCCAACATTCGGATAGGTTAAATTTATCACAATGCAACATTGATGAATCTGTGGAATATGGTTATCATATAATTCATCCCCTTGATCTCAATGCTCAAAAGATGACCTAGGATTTAACTATCAATCCTGAAAAATAATCTATGATGTATTTCAAATTACAGTGTCCATCGATTGGACTACCCCAACTGAGGTTTTGCTAAATTGAAATACATTGATGCACTTGCTCCAACACTTAGAGGGATCAATTCCATCTTGACACATGCACCGACTTTACAAGTACTTGACTGCACCCAGTATCCTTTCGTTACTGAATTAGAAATTTAGGTAGTTTGGTACCTAAGTACAGTGAGTTGCTTGTAAGCCAACATGGTGATCTCAGGTCTAAGAAACACTGATACTCATATCCTTCGTGAGTAATTCTTGATAGCAGAGAGCTATGTAGTTGGGTCATATTTAGTGAAATATATCCCTATACTTCACCTGCATGCCATAACAGTATCTTCATACTTCTTGGTTCAGAGGACAATCAACACTTGTAGCACATAATGATCTACACTCGATACGTTGTCATCCTGGATAACAACGTATCATTTGATCATGAACTAATTTAAGGACTAAATGATAAATTCTTCTTTGTCGAATCTAAATAGTCATAAGGACTTCATCATAGAAGAGTTAATTATAGAAAGATGCAAAAGTGATGAAATGCCAAAAAATAATTTTATTTATAATTCAAGTATATTTTTCATTGAGCTCAACCATCTACAACCTAAATGATTGGCTTTAGGATATAATTTCCAACAACTCCCACTTATACTAAAGCCACTTAGAATAGTATCAAATACCCATCTTTCATTTATGATTGTTGAACACTTTGATTCCGAGAGCCTTAGTAAAGAGGTCAGCCACATTCTCCTTTCCGTCGATCTTCTAAAGCTCGATGTCACCTTGCTCCATGATCTCTCGTACAAGGTGGTAGCGACGTAGAATTTGTTTAGTGTGCTGATATGCCTTCGGCTCTTTCGCTTGAGCTATGGCTCCAGTGCTGTCACAGTATAGCAGAACCGGACCATCCAAGAAGGTGCCACTCCCAGCTTGCCGATGAACTTCCATAGCTATATAGCTTTCTTCGTAGCATCAGATGCCACGACATACTTTGCCTTGCATATAGAATTGGCTACACTTTGCTCCTTGGAACTCTTCCAACATACCGCTCCACCATTTAGGATAAATAGAATAGCTGACACACTTTTGCTATCATTATGGTCTGACTGGAGATTGAAAACTAGAATCAGTATCTCCCATAAGTTTCAAGTCAGAATCTTCATAGATGAGTCACTGGTCCTTAGTATTTCTTAAATACTTAAGGATAGTTTTTACAACCTTTCAGTGATTCTCACCTGAATCAGACTGGTATCTACTAACTACCTTTAGTGAGTATGCCACATTCGATCGCATACATGTCATGGCGTATATAACAGAACCCACTATCGAAGCATATAAAATTTTACTCATATTCTCTCTCTCTTGAGGGGTTGTCGAACAATCCTTCTTCAAAAGAGTAATTCCATGGCCTATCGGGAGATAGCCCTTCTTGAAATTCTCTATACTGAATCTCTTTAGTATGGTATCAATGTATGTGGACTGAAATAATCCAAGCAACTTTTTAGATCTATCCCTATAGATCTTCATCCCTAGGATGTAGGAAGTTTCTCCCAAGTCTATGGGAAATTGAGACAACAATCAAACCTTTATTCCCTATAATGCAGGAATGTCATTCTCGATTAAGAGAATGTCATCTACATATAGTACAAGGAATACAATAATAGAACCATTAGTCCATTTATACATGCTGGGTTCTTCTCCGTTCTTAACGAAGCCATACATTCTGATTACTTTATCAAAATACATGTTCCAACTCCGTGATGCCTGCTTCAATCCATAGATGGATCTTTGAAGCTTGCACATCTTAGACTTGTCTGTGAATGTAAAATCCTCAGGTTATATCATATATACCTCTTCATCCAGCTCTCCATTTAGGAAAGCTATTTTCATATTTATTTGCTAGATCTCATAGTCTAGGTATGCCGCTATCGCAAGCATGATCCGAATAGATTTGAGCATTACCATCGAAGAAAATGTCTCATCATAGTCAATATAATAACATTAATGATATCCCTTGGTAACCAGATGGGCTTTATAGATTTCCACCTCCTCATCTGTGCCCCTTTTTCATTTAAAAATCCACTTACATCTAATGAATTTTACCCCTTCAGGTGGATCAACTAGTATCCATACACTATTGACCTTTATGGACTCTATTTTGAACTTCATGGCTTCTAGCCACTTATCAAAGTTAGACCTCTACATGGTATCCATGTAGGTGATTGGATCCTCGTCGTTCTTATCGAGTTTGATAGGATCACCATTTCGGACCAAGAAATCCTAGTATCTATTTGGTTGATGCGGTACTCTATCGAATTTTCTTGGTGCCACTTCAATGGGCTCTAAATTTGATCTTATCAAATCTAGTTCTATAGATTCACTAGAATGTGTTGGTTCTTCCACCTCTCGAACTTCATTAAGTTCAACATTAGAGATAACTATTCCTTCACTAAGGAACTCCTTTTCCAAAAAGGCTGCTCTATTGCTGATGAATTCCTTTTGTTGTTCAGCAAGGTAGAAGTAATAACCCTTAGTTTTCTTGAGATATCCTATGAACAAACATTTATCGAATCTAGATCTAAGCTTTTCTGACTATAAACATTTAACATAAGCCGAACATCCCCAAATTGTAAAGTGAGAGAATGTCAGCTTACGCCCAGTTCGTATCTCATATGGAGTCTTTGCAACAGACTTGCTCAAAATATTATTCAAAATAAAATAGGCAGTCTCTAGTGCATAACCCCAAAATTAAATTTGATAGACTTGTAAATCCTATCATAGACCGAAACATGTCTAACAGGTTTCGATTCCTCCTTTCAAATACACCATTATGCTATGGTGTTTCAGGAGGGATCCATTATGAGAGAATCTCATTATCTCCTAGATATATCAGAAACTCATTGAAAAGATATTCATCTTCTCAGTCAGATCGAAGAGTTTTAATACTCTTTCCAAGTTATTTTTCTATATTATTTTGATATCATTTGAACATTTCAAATGAATCAAATTTATTCTTCATAAGATAGATGTATTCATACCTAGATAGATCATCAATAAATGTAATGAAGTAGTAATACCCATCTCTAGCACATGTGTTTATAGGCCCACATACATCAGTATGTACTAGACACAGAAGCTCAGTGGCCCATTCATCTTTTTCAGTAAAAGATGATTTGTTCATCTTTCCAAGAAGGTAGGACTCACAAGTAGTTAATGATTCACAATTATTGATGCTAAGGATATTTTTCTTAACTAACCTGTTGATCCTATTCTTATTTATATGACCGATCCTATAGTGCCAAAGATTGGCATCAGTGACATGATCTAGTTTAGAGCATTTATCAGACGTGTACATTACACTAACAGGCTATGACAATACATATATGCCATTTCTCAATTATCCTTGTATTACTGTAACATCATTCATAATGATATTACAATAATTTTTATTATTGATAAATAATAACCATCCTAGGCTAAAAGTTCAATAGATATTATGTTCATCATAAAAGATGGACAATAGTGACAGTCACTTAAAATGATACTATTATTTTTAAAAAATAGTTCAAGAGTTCCCAATGCTATGACTGGAACTTGACTTCCATCCTCAACATTAAAAAATCTATCATCATTCTTAAATTTTCTTCCTATTTGATGTCCATGCAATGAATTGCATATGTGAATTAGACTTCCGATATCTAATACCTAGGTAGATTATCGCATACGGAAAAATTACAAGGTATTATCATATAACAGCCTTGACCAGCAACTACTTGCTGATTTTCTCTATTCAGCCTATTCAGATCAAGAGGACAATTCCTCTTTGGGTCTACCTTATTAGGGTCAATACTAGACTCCTTGTTATTAGGTCCTGAACACTTGCTACTATCCAACATTAAACGGAGTGGACTTATACTAGCCATTCTAATTATCTAAAAGAAAAATATGAAACTTTATTAGTACTTGAATTAATTAATCCTAAAACTTAAACTTTAGTCTAATGGTTTTTTCATTATTTTTAATGAATTGGTAGCCTCTACCTTCAATTTGAGGAATTATATTAACTTCTTAGTAGGTACTGGAATCCACATAGACTACATATGGGCTCGAGGAAGGCTTTAGCTAACCCATGTGCATCTACAGGAAGGTTCACAACCAATTGATTTCCCAAGCAATTTCTAGTAATTTGGTTTTTGCTCTAGAAACTAAATCAGAAGGTTAAGGCCTCCACTGAAAAGGTCTGGTTAGGTCCATCCATTAACATGATTGAGTTTGGTGCATCAAACCAATGATGATCAGGTCCGAGGAAAGCTTTGGCTAACTTGATCACCATTAAGAGAGTGTGACCTAATCATCATATGATGGATAGCAATTTTAATATCAAGATGAACACCAGATGTAAGGCACCTCCAATGTCCACCCAGAAGATTGGACTCATTACTATTCATCTTAATGGGAGGCTATGACTCGGTTATCTCCATAACTTAGTCATTTTAAGAATCTAATAATTTAGAGGATTTAGGTTACTTATGATTTAATTATAGAAAGGACACGAACCAATTTCTTCCACTAACTTTACTAAGTCAAACCATCCCACTGACTTCAACAAGTCAATAGGTTAGGGCTATGATCAATTTAAGTCTATAGGCACCTAATGTAGTCTTATTGATAGGTTAGGGCTATGATCAATTTAAGTCCATGGGCACCTAATATAGTCTTACTGATTGAAATCAGTCAAACTGATTTCAAGTGACATGGGTTAGCTTGAATCACCAAGTGATCTAATCAAACTCTAATCGATCATGTCGGCTAGGTAAGTGAGATCAATGGAAGAGATATGTCATTAACTCATCAAAAACCAAATCAGTCTGAGTAACTTCCAATTAAAAATCACTGGTCTTTACTGCCAAACTTACCTTAGATACCAGCCGGTTGATTAGGTTCAATCTGATCAACCTAGCAATTTTGGGCTTAATCACATAGCCATGAATTAAGTCTATTTTGGTCTTGTTAAAGACATGGAACCATCCAACTATAATTATTGAAGTTGAATCTAGAGTCTCCTTGACCTAATCTAAGTCAACACTTGGTTAGATTTGATCAATTACTCTTATTAAGTCTAATCTTCAATTAACCTTAGGTCTAATCCAATTTATGGATCTAATTCATCTAACCCAATAATCCATAAGTTTATAATTAATGACTTAGAATCTTAATTTATAATTCTAGACATTAAATTATTATACTTAATTTTTAATTAAGTTTATGGGCTGAGGGTTAGGATTCGGCATTTTGAAAATATTTTTAAATTTTTGAAAGATTCTTTGTAACTTAGAAATATTCACCAATTGAGTCGACTCACTTCAAAATTGAATGGCTCAATTTACAAATAGTACTAGTTATAGGATTTAATCTAAAACTATGTACACTACATAATACAAAATCATGAATCAAACTTTAGATCCTATCTAAATACGCATTTATGATCAAAAATTAGATTAAAATCTAATTTAATATATCATAAAAAATTAGATCTAATCTAAAAATTTTATGATCAACTACAAGATCGAGCATGTACAAGGACAACCTTTGCACTATAGATGATAAACCCTACAGCATAACAACTTGCAGTCCATATGATCTTGATTTAAATTTTTAGATCTAATTAACCAAAATATTAGATTAATATTTAGATCAAATCTAAATTATCAATCTAAACATGCAAGCATATCATGTTTAGCGAACCTGGCTTTGATACCATTTGAAGGAAGCAGTGCAGGGTTTGCAATACTACTTTCCAAAATTTTTTTAAAAATAACTAAAATATAGTCAAAAATTAATCAATCTAATTAATTAATTACTAATCATATCAAAATATTAAGTTCTATACGAAGGATCTAAATATAATATGCATGCATTCATATAGATCTGAAAAATAAAACTATGCAGCAAACTCTTTACTACATCTATCTGTTCAGAACATAATATCTTTTCATGGGTAGCTGATTACCACAATCTGAATCCATCAAATAATGCTCTAGTATCACACCACAGCCATACATATGTCCAACCTCTACGGTTGGTCCACATGGAGCTCCTGATCCCGATCAGCCCCACTGGAGTGTTAGTTTCTCGATGGGGCCTTCGATGGTTGATCACGATCGATCTGATTGATCATCTATTTTTTGATTTTTTGGATACTCCAAAATATTAGAACTCATTCTTTGGAGGATTATGAGATGGTGTACAAAGTTTGATGGTGATCTGATGTTCACAATACTCGATCTCTCCACTCGAACCTAGATTCCCAAATCTAGGGTTTCACTCAGCCCAAAAATCCTGATGCACTGAAAACCCTCTCATGCCCTCTCTGTGTGGATTTTTTTTATGAAACAAGTTTTTATAGAAAGATAACTTTTAAATATATAAATCCTATTAAGGTCATATCTAAAAATTGGGTGTCCTCAAAGATGAAAATCAGAAGACAATAGCGGCATGAGGAAAAAATAAAGTGCTATAGGACCCTGCTCACCTTCAGTCCATGATTTTTTTTGCCCAAAACCAATGCCCAATTACTTTTAAATTTTTACCACAAAATGGTATCCCCTTATTTTCTATGCAAAAAAGTCCTCATGATTTATTGCATGAAAAATAAATGGAAATTCTATGTGGAGTGGATAGATCAAGATTGGTTGAACTAGTTTTAACCAACTTCTAGTATTTGAATTCAAATGCAAGCCTATCCAATTCCAATGCCCATACCACTTACGTCACATGTAGAAGGACTTTCCTTTCTACATGCATGCACCATTTTTTAGAAAAATTGGTGACCATAAAGAGAAAAGGGCATGGAGATAAGAATAAGAGGGAGAGGGAGGTTTCAACCAAACCAACCTCTTTGAATTCAAAATTCAAAAGAATTTGAACTGGTCCAACACTTGGACTAAGTCAAAGAGAGAAAGAAAGGGGGGACAAATTTTTTTTCTTCATGAGGGAAACATACATAGAAATAAAGGTGGGCATGGGCAAGGTAGAAAAGTCAAACATGAGGTGGCGCATGGGGAGGTTTGAATTCAAACAGGGTTTGATATAGTCCAAGTTGGTTTCAACCAAATCAAATTAATTCAAAACTAACTAGGCCAGATTAAACCCAATCAAATTAGGCTTAACCTAACCTATTTAATTTTTAATCAAATTAAAAATTAATTTGGTCCAGCCCTTGATCAAATCTGGGTTAAATCTTCCATAATGATTAGGTCAACTCATTACCTAATCGGGTCAAACCCAATCGAATCCAATTCGATCAAACTTGATCAAATCCTTATCGCTCAATCAAATTAAGCTAATCAATAATAAAATTATTAATCAATCCTTCAATAAACATAGAGTCTCAATCGGATGGGAGTTTGGACAATAGAGTCCCATCACTATGAAATTCTCGAAGAGTCCCAATCTAGTGGGACTCTTGAACCTAGTGTCCCAAATGAATGGAACTTGTGATCATAGAGTTTCAGACCAGTGGAACTCTTGATCAGAGAGTCTTAGATGAGTGGAACTCAGAGTTTCAGTCTATTAGAACTCTAGATCAGCCATCAGATCAGGTAGTAACTCCTGTTGTGTGCGACCCCATAGGCTCGAATCCTAAGTCGGTAGCATAGAAACTGATTTTCTATACCAATTAATGTGACCATCTAGCAATGGTACCCAATCTTCAGATAGGTCAAATTTTTTGCGATGCAATATCGACAAATCTATGGAATATGGTTATCATATAATTCGTCCCTTTGACCTTAATGTTCAAAAGATGACCTAGGATTTAATTATCAATCCTGAAAAATCATCTATAGTATATTTCAAATTACAGTGTCCATCGAACGGACTACCCCGACTGAGGTTTTGCTAAATTGAAATACATTGATGCACTTACTCCAACACTTAGAGGGATCAATCTCATCTTGACACATGCACCGACTTCATAAGTACTTGACTGCACCCAGTAGCCTTCTGTCAGTGAATTAAAAATTTAGGTAGTCTGATATCTTAGTAAAGTAAGTTGCTTGTAAGCCATCATGGTGATCTCAGATCTAAGGGATACTTATACCCATATCCTTTGCGAGCAATTCTTGACAGCAGAGGGCTACGCAATTGGATCATGTTTAGTGAAATGTATCCTTATACTTCACCTGCATGCCATAATAATATCTCCATACTTCTTGATTAAAAGGACAATCAACACTTATGGCACACAATGACCTACACTCGATACGTTGTCATCCTGGATGATAGCGTATCATTTGGTTGTGAACTAATTTAAGGACTAAATCATAAATTCTATTTTGTTGAATCTAAATAGTTCTAAGGACTTCATCATAGAAGAGTTCATTACAGAAAGATGCAAAAGTGATGAAATACTAAAAAATAATTTATTTATAATTCAAGTATATTTTATATTGAGCTCAACCATCTATGATGTGTGCTAATTTATATCTATGGCAAGTGCACCAGTCGATCAAGTAATAAAGTGAATGAGTAGAGTATCGTCCCTAGAGGATTGAAAAATAAATACTGAAAAGCACTTTCCTATGCTTTATTTAGAAGATCGATTTATGAGAATAAAAAATTAAAAAAAATAAAAAAATAATTAAAAGTTTTTAATTAAATAGAGAGAGTGTAAATTATTAGGGTTTTAAACTCAAGAGCAATGGATTACTAAGGCAATCGGTTCACCAACTCAGTCAATACAATATTCAGGTTTTTAGATTAATTTTATTTCATGTGACAGTGGAGTCTCCTAATTTATTTACTACCCTTTGGTCCAGGCATAGCAAAACTATTAATATTTATTAATTATCCTTTGGTCCAGGTGCAATTTAAATAAATATTAATGCATTAGGTTTTGTGAAACCCTCTAATTAAAATATGCTGTGTCCAAAGTGCACTAAAATTCCCGCATGCATATGAATTCTAATTTGATTCATAATACAAGATATATAATCAAGAAGCAATAACATAGATGTACTTGATCTATAACATCTATGTTCATTAGATCAATTAGAAGATGGCCAGTAATCTAAAAGCATTAAGATCAGATTTATATACTCCTCATGAATAAAATTTAAAAATAATCACACTGAATATTGCATCAAAAGAGTGGCTACACCTTAGCCTTAGTAAAAGAAAATTTAGTTCATGATAACAAGTTCAAAAATAGCAAATAAAATAAAAAGCATAGAGAAATTAGACTGTTTGATTGCTGAAATTGATTATCTGCTGCTCTTGATGTGGAGAACTTGGCAAAGATGAAGGGGCTCCTTAATCGATGTCTTGATCATTGAAAGAAATTAAAAACCCTTTTTGATTTTCTTACAAATCACTCTTCTCTTTCTATCTCTCTCCTTTCTTTTTCTCTCTCTCTATTTCTCCCCCTCTCTCTCTTTCTCCCCATCTCTCTCTCTATCTCTCTCTCTCCCTATCTCTCTCTATTTTTTTTTCACGACAACACTAGGTTTTTTATAGATGAAGAGTTTGATTTCTCCTAAAATCCATCAAAAATTAGGTTTAAGACTCCCAAAATAACTCAAACTATGATCTGGGTAATTCTGCCCATTAGATGTTGATCAAACGATCCAAAAATCACTCAAAAACTCCTTAAAATAACCCAGATCAAGTCGGATTTAATGCCAGCCATTGGATCAATAGTTGGATCAAATCTGGGCCATCCGATCATGTAGAAAGAAGACTTCTGATCTATAGCTTAACTTCAGGATGAATTTCAGCCGTTGGATCTCGATCGAGAGCTGTGGATGCCGTCCATCAGCGCCTCGCTTCGATCGTCCGATCGAGTTTTAGTGAAAATCGCCCGTTGGATCAGCCAAAATTCTCAAATTGCCCTCTGTGGATCATGCGCGAACTCGGTGTTGCATGGACCGCCACATTCTTCAGCCAATCCGAGTGCTTTTCCTGATGTGAAATGCCCGAAATACCTTCCGAATGGTCCACCATGAGCTGCGAAAAATGTTGATGTCATCTTGACGTCAGCGTTGCATCGGTGGGTTGGTTTGCTATTTTTGTCGAACCGGACCGAACCGCTGAACCAATTTGAATCGAACCATTTTTTTTTTTAAAATTCAATTCTGAGCTTGTTTGAAGTCCGTTTTGTCTGAAATTTACTTCATCTGAATCAGAAAAATAAGATCTTCACATTGGTGGCCTTCTTTCCTGCATAAAATTAATAGAAGTATCAATTTCTAAAGAAATAGATTAATTTATTTTATAATTTAATACTTTTATTAGTATATTTTTACTATTTATCACACCCCCAACTTAGTCATTGCTAGTCCTTTAGCAATATTTTATTTAATACCATGTTTCAATAAAATTATCCATCACAAAGATAAAATCTAGGATTAAAGGTCAAAAAGTTTAGAAAAGACTGCTAACTAAGCATTAAGCTTCAGAAGTAAATTTTTCAGTCAATATAATTAAAAACTTTCTTAGAGTACATCAAAGATCTATAGCACTTATATTCGTGATGACTAACTTTAGCATTTCAGTATTAAATTAAAAGAACAAAAGTATCTTCTCTTATCACTTATTTTGATCAATTTTCTATACATTCTTAATTTTATACTCATGTAAGGTAGCTTTCACACTACCTTTCTCTCTCTCTCTCTATTTTTTTTTTTTTTTGTGCTGAGCATCCTGGCCTTTTCTTCACCGTTTTACGTGAATTTTCACACTTGACCTAGGTGTAGAGACCCAGTTACTAGGCTTTGGGCAATCCACATATACTCTATCTTTTGCACTTTATTTATAGGCAGGTAGCCCTTTCCTTAAATTCAAGTTTTTTTGATTAGAATATATATTAATTACCAATTTTCAGTGATAATTGAATCCTCAGTTGGCCTTATAATCAATACCTACTTTGCCTTGTTAGTGTGCATGTGCAATTAGAAGTGCTAGTAATCTTTTAATGACCTAAGTAGGCTGCTAAAAGTTGACCAAATAATCTACTTCTTTAACTCATTACATTCATTAGCAAATAATTCTATCTTTTATCACTTATCCAGTCTATCTTGCTCAAGATTTTCTTCTTGACACATAGTTTTTATTTTTTTATTTTTATTTTTTTAACTTTTTCTACATTGTCTTAAAGGAGAAAGAAAAATAGAGGGTGCAATAAAAGATAGGAAGGAATACACCTGATTTGGTTCAGTCTGGTTCTTTGGAGCTTTGAAATTTTGCTTGAGTTCTCATTGATTTTTCTGCAAAATTAAAAATACACACCAGAGCAGTAAAAGAGCAATAATAAATTACTAAAAAATAAAAGAAAAAAAATGATCAAAACTAAAAAGAAAAGAAACAACCTTTCTAGCAGTTCTGATTTATAGTCTTCAGCTTGACTTTCTTTGAGTTCTAAAGTGGATCAATCCGGTGCTACTTCAATTGGAATACTTTCATGTTTGATCGAGTCTTCTTTTAATTTGACATTGCTCACTTTTATAGTCTCAAACCTATTTTCTACAGAATTCTCATATAATGGATTGTCAATAATATCAATTAGAAAATAAGTTTGATTATCATCAGTTTGTTTAGTATCTTTGAAAACATTAAAAGTAACTTGTTCGTCTTGGACTCTAAGAATTAATTTTCCTTGTTGAACATCTATTAAAGCTCCTCCAGTAGCTAAAAAGGGTCTCCCTAAAATAAGAGTACATCATAATCTTCTTCCATATCAAGAACAATAAAATCAACAGAAAAAATAAACTTATTTACCTTTACCAAGACATCCTCCACTATACCTCTTGGATATTTAATGGATCTATCGGCTAATTGAAGAGTAATAGTGGTAGGCTTTGGTTCTCCTAGACCCAGCTTCCTAAAAGTAGAAAAAGGTATGAGATTAATGCTTGCTTCTAAGTCACATAAAACTTTATCAAAACTATAATCATCAATAATGCTGGAGATAGTAAAACTCCCTGGATCTTTTAACTTCTATGGTAATTTATTTTGAAGTATTGTTGAGTATTCTTCATTCAAATTTATTCTCTCATGCTCCTTCAGCTTTTCCTTATTTGTTAAGATTTCTTTGAGAAACTTGGCATACCTGGGCATTTGAGTAATAGCATCTACAAAAGGAATATTAATATGTAAATTTTTTAAAATTTTGAAAAAGTTAGAAAATTCCTTATCTGGATGCTGTATTTATCTCTTTGGGAATGGTAGCGGCGGCACATAGGGCTTTACATTTGGATCGACAAATCGTATACCTAGAGACCATCCATCTGCTGGTTGTTTTGGTAACTGACGAATTTGAGTTGTGGTTCCTTATTTGTAGTTGGCTCTTTAGTCTCTTTCTTCTGATGTAGCTTCTCTAACTTTGTATCACTTCTTAAGGTGATAGCATTGACTTGCTCCCTTGGATTGGTCTCTGTGTTGCTGGGCAAGGATCCCTGAGCTCTCTCAGAGATTATTTTAGCCATTTGACCTATTTGCATCTCCAAGTTTCGAATTTCTACTATTTGGTCCTGCCTAAGTTTGGCTTCCAAATTTTTTATAGTTGCTTCTTGGTTTTGCATAAATTTGACCATCAGCTCTTCCATGTTGGACTTCTTTTCAGATACTTGGAATCCCGGGGGTGGCTGTTGTGCTGCATTTTGATTGCTCCATGAGAAATTTGGGTGCTGCCTCCACCCTTGATTTTATGTGTTGGAAAAGGGATTATTTTGTTGCGGCCTAAAAATATTATCAATATAATTAGCTGTATCAGTTGTTTTAGCAAAAGGATTACCTGTTTGGCAATTGCTTGTATCGTGTCCTCCTCCATACAGGTCATAAGTAATGCTCTGAATATGCATAGCTGTTTCCTTTAAGTTGTTGACTTTGGCACTAAGGGCTGCAATTTCAGCTAGTAAGGTTGGCACGCAATCTACTCCCTACATAGCTACTAGTCTTTTTGGCATCATATGTTCTGTCTGCCGTTGATAGCTATTTGATGCCATCTCATCGATCAGATCGAAAGCTTCTTCCTCCATTTTTTGATTAATGGTTCCTCCTGCTGCTGCATCAATCATAGAATGATTAGTAGGAGATAAACCATTATAGAAAGTTTGTACCTGAAGCCATACGGGTAGTTGATGATGTGGACATCTCCACAGTAATTCTTTGAAATGCTCCCAAGTCTCATATAGTGTCTCCATGTCCATCTGCATAAAAAAAAGTGATATCGTTGCACATCTTAGCAGTCTTGGAAGGTGGAAAGTACTTGGCTAAGAATATTTGGGCTAGGACACCCCAAGTTGTAATAGAACCTGCAGGAAGAGAATGAAGCCAACTCTTAGCTTTATCCCGTAATGAGAAAGAAAATAACCTTAATCTAATAGCATCATCTGACACCCCATTAATTTTAAAAGTATTGCAAAGTTCAAGAAAATTAGAAATATGGGCATTCGGATCATCATGCATGTGTCCACTGAATTGGACAGTTGATTGAATCATTTGGATCATCGTCGATTTTATTTCGAAGTTGTTTGCTCCTACAGGCAGTCTCTTGATGCTCGAAACTGCATCGACTATAGATGGTGTGATGCAATCATTTAATGGACGATGTACTGATTGAATAGCTTCATGCTGTCCTTCAATCGCCATATCCAATCCTAGATTGATGTCGTTAGGATCTTCAGCTACCATGTTTCTTTCTTATTGTAGTCTTCTAATGGTTCTTTCAATTTCTGGATCTAAAGGTAGTAAGTTACTATGTCCAGTACGTCTCATGCAATGAATTTTTTTTTTAAATAATAAAAATTAAAAATAAATTTTTAAAATAAAGCTAGGATCAAAATTTTAATATTGTTTTAAACACAATCCCTGGCAACGGTGCCAAAAACTTGATGCGTGCTAATTTATAGCTATGGCAAGTGCACCAGTCGATCAAGTAATAAAGTGAATGAGTAGAGTATCGTCCCTAGAGGATTGGAAAACAAGTACTAAAAAGCTCTTTCCTATGCTTTATTTAGAAGATCAATTTATGAGAATAAGAAATTAAAGAAAATAAAAAAATAATTAAAAATTTTTAATTAAATAGAGAGAGTGTAAATTATTAGGGTTTTAAACTCAAGAGCAATAGATTACTAAGGCAATCGGTTCACCAACTCAGTCAATACAATATTCAAGTTTTTAGATTAATTTTATTTCATGTGATGGTGGAGTCTCCTAATTTATTCACTACCCTTTGGTCCAGGCATAGCAAAACTATTAATATTTATTAATTATCCTTTGGTCCAGGTGTAATTTAAATAAATATTAATGCATTAGGTTTTGTGAAACCCTCTAATTAAAATACGCTGCATCCAAAGCGCACTAAAATTCCCACATGCATATGAATTCTAATTTGATTCATAATACAAGGTATATAATCAAGAAGCAATAACATAGATGTACTTGGTCCATAACATCTATGTTCATTAGATCAATTAGAAGATGGCCAGTAATCTAAAAGCATTAAGATCAGATTTATATACTCCTTATGAATAAAATTTAAAAATAATCACACTGAATATTGCATCAAAAGAGTGGCTACACCTTAGCCTTAGTAAAAGAAAATTTAGTTTATGATAACAAGTTCAAAAATAGCAAATAAAATAAAAAGTATAGAGAAATTAGACTGTTTGATTGCTGAAATTGATTGTCTGCTGCTCTTGATGTGGAGAACTTGGCAAAGATGAAGAGGCTCCTTAATCGATGTCTTGATCGTCGAAAGAAATTAAAAACCCTTTTTGATTTTCTTACAAATCACTCTTCTCTTTCTATCTCTCTCCTTTCTTTTTCTCTCTCTCTGTTTCTCCCTCTCTCTCTCTTTCTCCCCATCTCTCTCTATCTCTCTCTCTCCCTGTCTCTCTCTATTTTTTTTTTCACGACAACACTAGGTTTTTTATAGATGAAGAGTTTGATTTCCCCCAAAATTCATCAAAAATTAGGTTTAAGACTCCTAAAATAACTCAAACTAAGATCTGGATAATTCTGCCCATTAGATGTTGATCAAACGATCCAAAAATCACTCAAAAACTTCTTAAAATAACCCAGATCAAGTCGAATTTAATGCCAACCATTGGATCGAATTTGGGCCGTCCGATCATGCAGAAAGAAGGCTTCTGATTTATAGTTTAACTTTGGGATGAATCTCGCCATTAGATCTCAATCGGGAGCTACAGATGTCATCCATCAGTGCCTTCGCTTCGACCGTTCGATCGAGTTTCAATGAAAACCGCCTGTTGGATCAGCCAAAATTCCCAAATTACCCTCGATGGATCATGCACGAATCTGATGTTGCATGGACCACCGCATTCTTCAGCCAATCGGAGTGCTTTTCCTGATGTGAAATGCCCAAAACACCCTCCAAATGGTCCACCATGAGCCACAAAAAATGCTGACATCATCCTGACGTCAGCGTTGCGTCGATAGGTTGGTTTGCTGTTTCGATCGAACCGAACCGAACCGCTGAACCAATTTTCTGAACTGGTTTGAATCGAACTATTTTTCTTTTTTTTTGAAATTCAATTCTAGACTCTTTTGAAGTCAGTTTTGTTTGAAATTTATTTCATCTGAACCAAAAAAATAAGATCTTCACATTGGTGGCCTTCTTTCCTTCATAAGATTAATAAAAATATTAATTTCTAAAGAAATAGATTAATTTATTTTATAATTTAATATTTTTATTAGTATATTTTTACCACTTATCAATCTACGACCTAGATGATTGGCTTTTGGATATAATTTCTAACACCTAGTCTAGTGGGACTCCTGACCATAGAGTTTTAGTCTAGTAGAACTTTTAACCGCAGAGTTCTAGACCATTGGGACTCTTGATCAGCCATTAGATCAGCTAGAAACTTCTATTATGTGTGACCTCATAAGTTCGAACCATAAGCCAATAACATAGAAATTAATTTTTTATACCAATCGATGTGACCATCTAGCAATGGTATCTGATGTCCGGATAGGTCGAATAGTCGTAATGCAATATTGACGAACCTATGGCATATGATTATCGTATAATTCATCTTCTTGACCTCAATGCTCAAAAGATGACCTAGAGTTTAATTATCAATCCTGAAAAATCATCTATAGTGTATTTCAAAATTCAGTATTCATCGAATGAACCACTCCGATCGAGATTTTGCTAAATTAAAATACAATGATGCACTTGCTCCAACACTTGGAGGGGTCAATCCCATCTTGACTCTTATACCAACTTCATAAGTACTTCACTACACTCAGGAGCCTTCCATCACTGAAATAGAAATTTAGGTAGTCTGGTATCTAACTATAGTGAGTTGCTTGCAAGCCACCATGATGATCTCAGGTTTAAAGAACACTTATACCCATATCTTTCGTGCGCAACTCTTGACAATAGAGAGCTCCGCAGTTGGATCATGTTTAGTGAAATGTATCCTTACACTTCATCTGTATGCCATACCAGTACTTCATACTCCTTGGTTAAGAGGACAACCAACATATACAACATACAACAACCTACACTCGATACATTATTGTCCAAGATAACAACTTATCATTTGGTCATGAACAAGTTTAAGAACTAAATGACAAATCCTTCTTTATTAAGTCTAAAAAGTTCTAAGAACTTCATCATAGAAGAGTTCATTATAAAAAGATGCACAAAAATGATGAAAAGCTAGAATAATTATTTTATTCATTGAAAATTCAAGTACATTTTTACAATTAGCTCAACCATCTACAATTTAGATGATCGACTTTAGAATACATTTTCCAACAAGATGGACTTCTTGGGTCATTGACTTCTGTGTCTTGTCCAATTTGTGAGTCATGTCTTTCAAGAAAGATGGCTAAGCTATCTTTTGTAGGACATGGAAAAAGAGCCACTGAGATATTAGCCCTAGTACACACTAATGTATATGGTCCATTCAATGAACAGGCTAGAGAAGGCTTTCTCTATTTCATAATCTTTATTGATGATTTCTCATGGTATGGTTTTATGTACCTGATGCATCAAAAATCTGATGCCTTTGAAAAGTTCAAAGAATTTAGATATGAAGTAGAAAAGCAAACTGAAAAACTCATAAAGATTCTTTGATCAAATCGAGGAGGAGAATACCTTAGTAGGAAATTTTGGACCTATCTCAAGGATAATGACATAGTCTCACAATGGACACCTCTAGGGATGTCTCAGCTCAATGGGATATTCGAAAGGAGGAATCAAATCCTAATAGATATGGTTCGATCCATGATGAGCTTCATAGATCTTTTTATCTTTTTATGGAAACATGCATTGCCTTCTGCTATTCATCTATTAAATCGGGTTTTCTCTAAATCCATTCCTGCCACACCATGAGTTATGGCATTGTAAGAAACCATCTCTTGGGTATCTCAAGATTTAGGGATATCCAGCTCATGTCAAATGATAACAGGCAAACATGTTAGAGGTTAGATCACTTAGGGCTCATTTTATATGTGTTAGGATTAAACCTGCTCCTACTGAAGTTTGGTTTGGTATCTGATCCCAAGATAATCTCAAGATGGTCGATCTTCAATTGGCCAACTGATCTTCTTGACTACATGAATAAACTATAGGCCCATGAAGTATTGCGAACCCCACCTAGACGAGCTTGAATGATAAAAGTGATCGTTTTCAACTTGACGGTAAGGCTTGAGTAGCGGAGCCCGATCCGTCTGATTTTATTCAATGACAAGTTGTGAAGATAGTTGAATTTCTCCATTATAAGCGGTTGGCTCTAGTCGAACTTCTTTCGAATGAACTTGAACAGTGAAAACGGTCGCCTAAGTGGTTGGCTAAGCATCCAATCCCTGCATAACTTAACCTGACCGATCTTGATGCTGGCTAAACTCCTATTTAATCAGATCCCCTTTAGACCAAGTCTAGCCATTGTGGATTGAATCTCGTGACAAGAACCACAGGCTGGCAGAGCTTCCTCCTAGATGAACTTCTATGCCTTACTAAGAGTGGTAGATCTTGGCTGGATCGAATCTGAGATCTCGAGTGCGCAAGCCAGGATTGATAGAAGAACTCCATCATCAGATTAAGCTTGAACACCTCCTTGAAGAGCCTGGCCATAATTCTAAATCTATGAATCCATCGTCCTTACCAGCCTTTAATCAATGATGGTTATTTAGTTGTAGACGATCTCGAAGATAATCAAACTTTGGAGAAGTGATTGAGACTCACCAGAATGCTTTGATTGTGCTCTCCCAACCAGTCATCCAAAAGGCTCCTTCCAGTCAAATTCCTTATTATCATCTAGAAGGACCTCATTATCTACATAGATTCAGCTTCCAGCTCAACACGAACTAACCTACATGCAGACGACCTTAGAGAAGTCTGAATTTCTCTAGAACTATCATGATTTGAAGCTCTTCACTTCTAATATCTATTCCATCTGAACTTCAACTATTATATCTCAAGAGACTGATATGTCATGACAAAAGACACTACCCTCCATAACAAACTCCACATGGCCCCAAATGATCCGCTACTAGGTAGTTACGACTGTCACCATCAGTTTATTATAAGTTTCATCTATATAAGAAATTCTCCAAATATATTTTCTTTCTAAGCTCTAAACTCTGCTTTAATTTCTCGAGCACTTTATTTTTGTTATCTAGAAGAGCTAACTTGATTATCGGAGGGTCCTGTCGGAGCCATCCCCCAACTTCGATTAGGATTTGCCTTGCAGATCACTGATGGCGACCTCATCTTTTTCGACTTCAGCCCATTTTGATGTCAACCAAATTTTGCATCAATAGAGTTGGCTCTAGAGGAAGGGCTTCCATTTGATCCCTTGTTCTTAAAAGAGCACTCGGTAGAATTTCCTCTTTGCCTCCACTTCTTCTTCGACCAGTTTTGCGGGGATGCCACCTAGGAAAGCATCAACGAGGTGATTTATTACCTTCGTAGCTAGATCTCTTCCAGATATGCCTGCTTTGACTACATCTTTGGTACCCCTGGCTCCTTCACTGATAGTAGTGGTGGACGTGAAGCAGTTCAACCTACTGATCCAGTAGGTTAAGGGCCTCATAGAAGCAATGCAAGCCATGCAGTAGCTCCCATCATTAGATCAGTAGGAGAACTTGCTGGTGTATCAGGATCCAATGCTCGGATGATCCACCTAGGCCAGTCAGTCGGTGACCTCTAAAAAAGAAAAGTAGAGGGTGGAGAGCCCTTGTTTAGATCATGATTCTACTTTTGGAGGATCCCTACCTTCGTTCTGCCAGAAGACTCTCGAGATTTATGATCGAGAGGATCTAAATCAAAACTTCTAGAAAATGAATCAATGGATCGAGAAACTCTGCCATGCTCCCCCTACCTATGATAATGATATCTGTACCGACCCTCCTTTCTCCCAGCGAATCATGTAGGAGTCAGTCTCGTCGAACTTCAAACTCCCTCAATTCGAGAGCTACGATGGGACTATCAATTCAGTCGACCACTAGGAGGCCTTTTGGACCATGATGTTGCTCCATGGCATGTCCAACACCATCCTATGTCGAGCCTTCCTATCTACTCTTAAGGGAGCGACAATAAACTAGTACTTGGCACTTATGCCTGGCACGATCTTCTCCTTCGATCAAATGAGCCATCAGTTTGTAGCTTATTTCATTAGTACATCCAAGATGAGGTTCAGACTCCCTCATCAACATCAGATAGAAAGAGGGGGAGTCCATCCGAGCTAACGTCAGTCATTTTAATGCTGTCGCACTGGAAGTCTGAAATCAGGATTAATCCATCACTATGACTGCACTAAAGGGCGGTCTTTAGAAAAATGATCTTCTATCCTCCCTGAAAAAAGAATATCCCAAGGACTTTGCTGATATGCTGGCATGGGCTGAAGGTTACGCTCAAGCTAAGGAGGCCTTTAGAATGAAGGATGAGGAGGCCGTAAGAGAGTGGCAGGCAGATGAATCCAGCAAGCCTATAGTTGAAGAAAAGTCGATTAAAGCTTGGCTATGCTCAAAAACTTCTCCTGAGTGCAAATGAGCCCGAACTCCATCCGAGCTCATCAACAAAGAAGCCCTAATTGAAGGGCATGGTGGAACTCTCTTCCCAGAAGGTTCCATAACTATATCTCCCTCAATGCTCTAAACACTCAAGTGCTGATGGAGATCAAGGAGCAACTACCAAGATAGAAAAGGATGTGCACTCACCCTAGTAAGCATAATCCTAACAAATACTGCCTCCATCATCATCATTATGTGTTAGATATATGTGCCCTAGAAGCCAGAATTGGCTGACACTTGTAATACACTTCTAAGGGCAAAATTATAATTTTGATTATAATTAATGAAATGGGTTATTTTCTATCACACATGTGTATTTAGTGTCTGTGATACATCCTTTGAGTTAATGGTAATGATAATTCATATTTTCAAGAGTTGAAAATTTAAGACATGAATAATCATTATTAACTCATAAACAGCTCCCGACCATAGGATCATCACGAGGATGGTGATTGATCCGAAAGGTTGGTGTACGATCGCTTCTCTTTAGTAGATGAGTCTTGAGTCTACGGTGTGGAGACACCGGAGTGAGAGTACAGGTACTCGTTAGAGAATGAGGGCACTGAGCGTGACCACCTCGAGTAGTCATTAGGAAGTCTACCTTCTCGTCAATGACTGACTCGATGCTGCAGTAGTGTGTCTGGTTCTTTGACCTGAGATGCATCGGCAGTTCACCTTGAGGGTGTTATAGTTTGACTACACCATTACTCGGTCTCCTAGCCATATGGAACCCTGAGGTGTATGTTGGCTATAGCATGTTCATTGTAGGAACTGGATTGCATCAAGATGGAATCTATCTACCTCGGTGGTAGAGGAGTAGCCCTATGATGATCATGAGAATCAAGTCCAGAAGCCCATGGCCATGGCAGAGTGAAATAATAGAAAGAGTTTCTATTTAGATTTTCACATTGGACTCGAATCGAATGATTACATCATATGACAGAGACTAGGGTTTGACGAGTTCACCTTAACCCTAATCTGATCGGGGCTCAAGATAGAAGAACTGAATCACACAGGTAGCTGCACCAAGAGGTTCGCATTCAGCTCTGATGGGTTGCCACCATATACTGCTAGGTGTCACTGGTGGATTTTGGGAGCAATTAGAATGATTTAGATGATCGATCATTCTAGCTGTTCGAATCAGAAGAGTTCTGATCCATCGAAAGGAGTTTCGATGATGTCTATGATAGAGATCATGACATATCCCATTACCATACAGAACTGAACCTAACTGGGTCACACAAACAAGGGTTTGAATCTGGTGATCATCAATTGAACTGATCTAGTTCAATTGATCTTAATGAGATTCAATTAGGTTCAAGGAAATCGTGCTAGCACTCGATTGAACCTAACGTTCTTCTTTTACTATCACAAATAAGTTGTCCTGACTGAGCCAAAGGAGTTTGTGCTCAATCAGAGGTCTTCATATGGTCTGACTGGAGGTTGTCCAAGTCAGAATAGGTTGTCTTATTTGTAAGACATTACCTGCCATTTTTGGTCACCTTGCCATTTCTTGTTCTTTGACTTTGGTCAAAAGTCTACCTTTGACTGGTCAAACATTGACCATTGACCCTTTGACTTTTGACCACATGTCATGCACCTATTGGAGAGCTGGTGGGGGCCTGTCCCCCTGCCAAAACCTGGCAAGGAGAAGGGCGCACGCCAAGGGTGGCGTGAGCCCAAGTAGGAGGCGCCTAGGAGTCCTTGTTGGACAAGGACTCCACCTCCCTTTAGGATTCCAATCAGAGTTCTACTAAGAATCCAGTTTGACTGGTCTTAGGCACCCTCTAAGGAGGAATCCAGGGGTCTCTTTTTCAACCAATCAGATTTAGATCTGATTTCACAAAGGGTTGTGATTGGTTGAGAGGAAGAGGAGTTGGATCACAAGAGGTCTATAAATAAGACCCTGCGCCCAACCCTAATTCTAATGCTATTAGATACGCCCCAAGGCTGCCTCTCCCCTCCTTCTCCATGCCATACTCTCTTCTCCCCTTGCTCTCCACGTCCAAAAGTGTTTTGGACTTAGTTTGGTGCGATTCAGATCAAGGAAAGGCGATCAAAAGCAAGAAGGCTGCGCTGCTGCAAAAGGACGACTGTAGATCTTCAAAAGAGTTTTGAAGATCCTCCAGATCAGATCCAGATCTAATTTTTGGAGGTGTGATAGAGAAGAAGAGGTTCTCCAGATCCAACCCAAGTGGATATCGGTAGAGGCCAGGCGCTTGCGTGGCTAAGATCCAGAACCTTCCGCTACAATCAGGATCATCTACAGGGTAATAGGATTACCCAAATCAGGTAAATTGAATTTGATTTAATTTATCTTATTTTATTTTATTTATTAAAATAATAAGAATCAGATCTGAAACATATCAAGATCTGATTGAGATCAAGAGAAAATTTTTGAAATATATCTCTTGATCTAATCAGATCTGGACGAACCTGGATCGGGAAATCAGGATTTCCCTTCAACTGGTATCAATTCTAAGATGAGATTGAGGAGGTCATCAGAAGAGATCGACTTGGTCGATTTCTTCGACTTTGGCTTGAAGGAAGGAAAGATCGGTCGAGGGCACTGCCATAGCCAGAGCCACCAAGAAGGAAGGAGTCACAAGGAGATCGATCCTCACTGGGCATCATCAATATCATCTCTAGGAGACTTCGGAGAGGCCAACAGATTGATAGAGCTGGCTAAAAGACATAAAATTGAAGAACCCATCACTTTCACTAAAGAAGATGTGCAAGGAATTCAATTCCCTCATTACAATACAGTTGTAGTTTCTTTAAATATTATAGACTATGATGTATGCCGCATTCTTATCGATAATGGAAGCTCTGTCGATATTTTGTTTTATGATGCTTTCTCTAAAATATTCATACCTAATAATCGATTAGGGCTGATGAACTCCATATTGGTGTGAGCTCAGAAGTGGCACTCCCAAGTCTTGAAAATATGAGAAGATAGATCATGAGAAGATGGGAGCGAGTCGGAAGAAGAATCAGTCTCATTAGAAAAGTTCAAAAACTGGACCGACTCACCTTGAGACTGAGCCAGCTCAGTTAAGAACTGGGTCGGCTCAGTCCAGGACTGGGTCAGCTAGGTCTTAAAGAAAAATTTAGATAGAAAGAAGTACTTTTGGACTGTTGGTATGGTACATAATTGGCTTGGCTTAGTCTGGGACTGTGCCGACCTAGTTGTAGGTTAGCCAGCTCAGTCTGCAACTAGACCAACTCAGTTTTTGTGGATTATTATTTTGTGTACATGGATTATTTAGATTTGAAAAGTTTTTCTATGAGCTTGGGCTTGATTTTTTGTAAAGTATATATACTGAAAATAGGTCAAGATTGAGAATGATGCTAAAATATACTAAATAAAAGATCTTTTCTTCTGAAAATCTCTTCTTCTCTATTTTTTGAATTGTTTGATCATGCTTTCACATTAATCTCTAAGAAGTACTTTCATGTTGCTTGGCTAATCATCGATAGCTACGTCGATCCGTGTGGGAAGAGCGTGCATTCCCGACATTTGGTATCAGAGCGATGTTGCATGGAAGGAAGACATCTAGAATTTACTACATCCAGGATCTATTGCACCAGGTTTTATCCTAAAATTTTTAGTTTGCTTTGTGGTTGTCTCTAGATTAAGGTAGAGATTGTTTACATGGAGGAACGGTGATATAGAAGTTTGGAAAGAGGATCTAGGGCTAGTTAGATCTTCTTTGAAGGATAGTTTTGCTAGTATGTGATATCATGAAGGATGTTAGGGATCTATTCTTGACTTATTTAAAGTCATGGGATCAAGTAGATTCAAGATGGATTTTGAGAAGTTCAGTGGCAAGGAAAACTTTACTCTATGGCAGTAAAGAGTAAAGGACTTGTTGGTTCAACAGAGGATTTACAAGGTCTTGACAAAATAAAGGCCAAAAAAGATCAGTGTTGAGGATTACAAAAAGTTGGAGAAAATTACTTTTAGCACAATCTAGATGTACTTGATCGATCAAGTTTGGCTCGAGGTTTGCACAGAAACTATGGCAAAGGGGCTCTAGGAGAGACTGAAGAACAGATACATGGGGAAGAACATGACGAATAAGCTATGGTTGAAGAAATAGTTGTATTGTCTGAGGATGCCCAAAGGTGGAGATCTTGTTGTACATATCCTTAGGTTCAATCAGGTATGTTCTAAGGTGATGAGTTCGGATGTGAAGATCAATGAGGAGGATCGAGCATTGTTGCTATTATGTTCTCTCCCAGGTTCATATAATGGTCTCATAACAACTTTAGTTTATGGGAAGGAGATCCTAAACTATGAAGAGATTGTTGGTGTGCTCAGATCAAATGAGCAAAGAAAAAAGATCTGCAAGGGAGATCCTAAGTCTAAGATCTTGGCTATGAACGAAAGATTAGAAAGATCAAAGGAGAAGACAAGAGAAAAATCCAAGGGCAGATCAAAGTCTCACGATCAGAGGAAGATGACATTGAAATATTATAAATGTCATCAGCCTGGACACTTGAGGAGAGATTATCTCCTTTTGAGATTAGAAAAAGGAAAGGCCAGCAAGGAAGATGATACAACTTCATGAGTAGTGGAGAAGATCTGCTAGTTGTGTCAGATAGATCCATAGAGTATGATTCTATGTGGATATTGGATTCAGCATGCTCGCACCACTATACTTTTCATCGAGAGTGGTTTGCTATCTACCAGAATGCCGATGGTGGAAGTGTCAGCCTTGGAGATGATCATCCATGTAAAGTAGCTAGAATTGGCTCTATCAGGATGAGAATGTACGAAGGGATCATTTGTACATTATCAAATGTTAGGCATGTACTAGAGTTGAAAAAGAAATTGATTTCTTTGGGCTACTTGGAGGAGCAGGGTTATGCTTTTAGTAGCTAGGTTGGGAGTGGATGCTTGAAAATTTTCAAGAGAGCTTTGGTGGTGATGAGAGGTAGAAGATTGAGCAACAATCTTTATAGAATGGAAGGCTCAGTGGTGAATAATAGTGTAGAGGTGCTAGCAGCGGCACAAAAAGAGAAGATTTTATATCAGCTGTGGCACTATTAGATGGGTCATATGAGTGACCGTGGACTCACTGAACTAAGTAGAAGAGGTATGATCCTAGCCCTGAGGAAGGAGGGCATAGATCTTTATGAGCCATGCATCTTTGGCAAATAGCATAGGATGAAGTTTGCCAGATAAATCAAGCATAGTGAGGGAGTGCTGGATTTAGTGCACTTAGATGTGTGGGGACTAACTCTTGTATCAGCTAGAGGTGGGGCAAAATACTTTATCACTTTCATTGATGATTTCTTAAGGAAGGTGTGGGTTTATCTGATCAGAGAAAAATCAGAGATGTTTGCCCAATTAAGAGCCTAGAGAGCTGAAGTAGAGAAGGAGTCAGGGAGACAAGTGAAGTGTCTGAGATCAAACAATAGAGGAGAGTATATTAGCCTAAAGTTCAGGAGGTACTATGAGGAAAATGGCATCAAATGCCATTACACAGTGAAGATGACTCCCCAACATAATGGTATCACGGAGAGGATGAACCGGACATTGATCGAGAAGGCACATAGTTTGAGGCTGCAGACATCACTCCCAAAGTTCTTTTGGAATGATGCTCTAACTTTTTCTTATTTTCTTGTAAATAGGTCCCCTCATTATAAGTTGAATGGAGGCATTTCAGAGGAGGTCTGGAGTGGAATGAAGTTGGAACTTTGCCATCTGAAAGTCTTTGGTTGCACAATCTATGCACATGTGGAGGCAATCGAGAGGAGCAAACTAGACCAGAAATCTCAAAAGATGACATTCATAGGGTATCTACAAGGAGTCAAGGGGTACCTGCTATGGGACTCTTAAGCATAGAAGTAAGTGATCAGTAGGAATGTTATCTTTCATGAGAAGAGCATCTTGAGGAGGTCTGGGATAGATGAAACTAGAAAAATAAAGATGAACAGCAGTGGTCAGTCAGAGAATGATGGCATGCAGGTTACATCCACTTATAGGAGTGTTCCTATTGAGGTTGAGTTGGGCAGAAAAATATTATCTCAGATTGAAAATCAGCATGGAGAGCTGATAGTTTAGATAGATGTGCAGGAGCAACCACAGACATCAAGTAGTGCCAGTCGGAGTGGCTTTACACAAACCCCAGCGTACTATTAGAAGATCGATCATATATGGCATTGATGAGGTTATCTTCTATGCACTCATCACTGCTAATGAAGATCTAAAAATTATGAAGAGGTCATAGAGAGTGAGGATCATGATTCATTGATACAGGCTATGATGGAGGAGATGGAATCACTTGAGAAGAATCAGACATGGCAACTGGTGGATCTTCCAGAGGGTGCTCGATCTATTGACTCAAAGTGGGTGTTCACAAAGAAAGAAGCACCTTTAGAATAAGATGGAGTTAGTTTTAAAGCAAGACTGGAAGCAAGGGATACTCATAAAGGGAAGGGATTAACTATACAAAATTTTTCTCTTCTATGGTGCATCATACATCTATTCGAGTTTTATTATCACTAGTGGCACAGCATAACATGGAATTGCAACAGATGGACGTGAAGATGGCCTTCCTTCATGGGACTCTGGAGGAAAGAATCTACATGAAGCAGTCAGATGGTTTCATAGAGATAGAATAGGAAGACAAGGTATGTTTACTCAAAAAATCTTTGTATGGCTTGAAACAATCCTCTCATCAGTGGCATTGAAGATTTGATAGCTTTATTTTGAGCCTGGGTTTCAGCAGATGTGAACATGATTGTTGTATCTACATCAAGAATGTAGATGAGCAGGATGCTCTGTACCTATTATTGTATGTAGATGATATGCTCATAGCTAGTAGAAGCATGGATACTATGAAAAGGTTGAAAAGGGCATTATCATCTGAGTTTGAGATGAAGGATATGGATCCAGCTAAGAAAATCCTTGGAATGGAGATTTGTAGAGTTAGGTGCAAAGGAGTGCTCCATTTGTCATAAAAAAAGTATGTCCGGAAGGTTCTGAAGAGGTTTGGAATGAAGAAGGCCAAACCTGCTGAGACGCCATTGTCGAGCCATATGTCTCTCTCCAGGTTACAGAGCCTCCAGTCAAAAGAGAAGAGAGAGTACATGGAACGAGTCCCTTATGCAAATACTGTAGGCAGTGTGATGTACACTATGGTGTGCTATAGATCAGATATAGCACATATAGTGAGTACGGTTAGTAGATACATGGCTAACCCTAGAAAGGAACACTGGAAAGCATTGAAATGGATATTGAGATATCTGCATGGAACAAGGGATTATGGTTTGGTGCTTGGTGGGCAGTCGAAAGGATTTGAAGAACAATCTATGAAGATGTGTGAAGGTTTAGGTCCTCTAAATGGATTTGTTGATGCAAATTTTGCTGGTGATCTTGATACAAGGAGATCTACTATTGGATACCTCTTCTGCGTAGATGGTGGATTGGTGTCTTGGAGATCAATCCTTCAGCCAATCATGGCCTTGTCTACCATAGAGACTGAGTACATTGGGATAACGGAGACTGCAAAGGAAGCCCTTTGGCTTAAGAGGTTGATTGATGAGTTGGAGGTGGAGCAGAGCAAGGTTACACTATTCAGTGATAGTCAGAGTGCTCTACTGTTGGCACAGAACCCAGTCTATCATGCACGCACAAAGCATATAGACATGAGGTACCATAGGATCAGAGAGCTGGTGGAGGAAGGTGAAGTGGAACTGATGAAGATCCATACCAAGGAGAATCAGTCTGATGCACTCACAAAGGTACTCCCTAGTGACAACTTTTAGAGATGTGTGGCATGGATGGATCTATTGAGAAGAGATGAGTTCATAAGAACTTGGAAGCACTAAGGTGGAGAATGTGAGCTCAAAAGTGGCACTCTCAAGTCTTAAAAACATGAGAAGATAGGTCATGGGAAGATGGGAGTGAGCCAAAAGAAGAATCAGTCTTAATAGCAAAGTTCAGAAACTAGGCAGGCTCACCCTAAGATTGAGCTGCCCAATTCGAACAGGCTCACCCTGAGATTGAGTCGGCTCAGTTGAGAACTGGGCCGGCTCAGTCAAGAACTAGGTCGGCTAGGTCTTAGAGGAAAATTCTGACTGAAAGCAGCATTTTCAAGCTATTGGCATGATACACAACTGGGTTGGCTCAGTCTAGGACTGAGCTGACCTAGTCGTAGATTAGCTGACTCAGTCTGAAACTGGACTGACTCAGTTTTTATGGATTATTATTTTATGTGCGTGGATTGTTTGGATTTGGAGAGTTTTTCTATGAGCTTGGGCATGATCCTTTGTAAAGTATATATACTAAAAATAGGTCAAGATTGAAAATGATGCTAAAATATACTGAATAAAAGCTCTTTTCTCTCGAAAATCTCTTCTTCACTATTTCTTGAATTGTTTGATTGTGCTTCTGCATTAATCTCTGAGAAGTACTTTCTTATTGCTTGGCTAATTATCGATGGCCATGTCAATCCTTGTGGGAAGAGCAGGCATTTCTGACAATTGGTAGGCTTCACTAGTGATGCTATGCTATTGAAGGGATGATAACATTGACTGTGGCTGTAGGTCTATTCCCAAGATAGTCTAAGGATCAAGTGGATTTTTTGGTGGTAAAGGCCCCATCTGCGTACAATGCAATTCTTGGCTGGCTTGGTCTAAATGCACTTTGGATGGTTGTATCGACTTATTATCTAAAAATGAAGTTCCCAATAAGTTATGGGATCAAAGAGGGTAGAGGAGATTAGGCCCTAGCTAGACACTGCTATGTAAGTTCTCTATAGGGGAAAGGTTAGCCAGATCCTTACCCATGGACGTACTTTATGCCCATGATGATTTTACTAAAGAATGAGGCAAACCTATGGAAGATCTCATCCCGATCCCATTGAACGATGGAAAAGAAGATCATACTATCCAGATCGGCTCTAACTTGAAGGAAGAAGTCAGAGTGCAGCTCGTCACCATCTTCCAAAGAAATATGGATGTTTTTGCTTAGGTCCCAGCAGACATGTCCAAAATCGATGTTGAAGTTATGGAGCATCGTCTAGCTATTGATCTCAAATATCGATCAGTGAAAGAAAAATGTGCAGCTATGCCTTGGAGAGACAGAAGGCAATTATAAAAAAATTTGACAAGCTACTTAAGGCCAGATTCATCTAAAAAGTCTCTTATCTGAACTGGGTCTCCAATGTAGTCCTCGTCAAAAAAGCAAATGGTAAATGAAAAATGTGTATAGACTTCAAGAAGTTGAATAAAGCCTGCCTAAAGGATAGCTATCCCTTGCCCAGAATTGATCAACTGGTGGATGCAACTTCAGGCCATGACTCCTCACTTTCATGGATGCCTTCTTTGACTATAACCAAATCTGAATGGCACTAAAAGATGAAAAGAAAACTACTTTTATTACTGACCATGGTCTCTATTATTACAGAGTTATGCATTTTGGGCTAAAAAATGCAGGTGCAACCTATCAGCGCTTGGTCAATAAAATCTTCAAGGAATAGATTGACCGCAGTATGAAGATTTATGTAGATAACATGCTTGTCAAGAGCTAATCTTCAACAAATTATACTACCAACCTTAAAGAGACCTTCAGTGCCCATCAGAAATACAAGGTGAAATTGAACCTGACCAAGTGTGCCTTTAGGATGACTTCAGAAAAGTTCTTAGCGTACATGGTGTCAAGACATGGAATTAAAGCAAATCCAGAGAAGATTCGAGCCATTCAAGAGATGACTATCCTAAAATCAAAAATAGAAGTTTACCGTTAACAAAAAAAGTGGCAACTTTGAATCGCTTTATTTCAAAATCAGTCGAGCGATGTATGCCCTTCTTCCAAGTTCTCAAACGGTCAAAAAACTTCTACTAGATCACTAAATGTCAACATGCATTTGAAGAACTCAAGAATTATCTCGGCTCACCTCCTCTATTAGCCAAGCTTGAGCCTGGAGAAGGATTATTTTTGTACCTAGTAGTCTCACCAATGGCCCTTATAGCAGTCTTAGTCAAAAAAGAGATGAAAGTGTAGCGGTTGATCTACTATATAAGTCGAGTTTTGAGGGGTGCCCAGACTAGGTACACTAAGTTAGAAAAACTAACTTATGCTCTACTGATTGCAGGCTGAAGGCTCCAACCTTATTTTCAAGGATACACTGTAACTCTCCTCACTAATCAACCAATCAAGGCAATTCTTCATCAAACGGATGCCTCTGAAAGAATAGCAAAATGGGCAATCAAGTTTACTAAGTTTGACATCAATTTTCAACCTCGATGATTAATCAAAATCCAGATATTGGTAGATTTTATAGTAGAATGCACTATTTTGAAGGTAGCCAAACTTGAACAAAAGGAATTAGCCTTCCATGATTGCAGCCAAACTCTCTTGAAGAAGAGGCAAACCTTCCTGAAGGTTTTTAGGCCCTATATGTGGACAGCTCATCCGATGCTTTTGGTGTAGGTGTAGATTTGATCTTGGTTAGCCTCGAGAGAGTTATCGCTAAATATGCACTATGTTTTGAATTTGTTGTAATAAATAATGGGACTGAATATGAAGCACTAATCGCAGGGTTGAAAATAGCCAAGGAGCTAGAAGTAGATCGACTCCAAGTTTATAGTGATTCCTAATTGGTGGCAAGATAAGTCAGTGATAATTATGAAGCTCGAGAGGAAAGCATGATAAAATATCTTGAAAAAGTGAAGAATCTTACTCCTACCTTTAATAGTTTTGATATCAAGCAAATTTCGAGAGTAGTAAATGCTAGGGCCGACCTTGTCTCTAAGTTAGCCGCACTAGCCCCAAATGAACTACCAAGAGAAGTTTTCTTTAAAGTTTTGAAATGCCCAAGTTGGGAGGAACCCCGTGCTGTAATGCAAGTTGATCATGAGCCTAGCTGGATTGACCCACTTGTTGCTTATCTCAAAGATAGCGTTCTTCCTCAGGATTCAAAGAAAGCTTGAAAACTGAAAAATTAGGCTGTCCGATATGTTTTGTATGAGATCAAGTTGTATAAAAGGTCATACTCTTTACCGTTACTAAAATGCCTCTGACCTTTAGAGATCGACTATGCTCTATAGGAAGTGCATGAAGGAATATATGGGAGTGATTTGGGGGCTAGATCTTTGTCTCACAAACTACTTCGGCAGGGCTACTATTGGCCAACCATGCATTAAGGCTCTATGGAGTGTGTCAGGAAATATGATTGGTGTCAAAGAAATACAAGTATTCAAAGACAACCGACCTCTGAGATTACTCCCCCGAGTGCCCCATGGTCATTTGCATAGTTAGGGATGGACATACTCGGGACCTTTTCCATGGCACTTGGATAGTGAAAGTTTCTCTTAGTGATAATTGATTATTTTATCAAATGGGTCGAAGCTGAACCTCTAGCCAAAATCACTAAAGCTAAAGTACAAAACTTCATCTGAAAGTTAATTATCTATAGATTCGGCCTACCTCGGACTCGTATAACTGACAATGGGCATCAATTTATGGGGATGAAATTTATCGAGTTTTGCGAAGACCTAAATATCTCCAATAATTTCACATCAGTGGCTCATCCACAGGCAAATGGAGAGGTCGAGGTGTGTTGGAAATTATGTCCTAAAGCCAATCGTCAGCCTATTGATGGTTGAGATATTGTAATTAATTTATTAATTAATAAAAAATATTTTGGCATCTTTTTTCATCATAAGTTTACATCTTCTAATGAACTCCATTGTTGTGATGAAGTCCTTAGGACTATTTAGTTTCGATAAAGAGAGGATTTATCGATTAGTCCTTAAATTTGTTCACGATCAAATAATAGGCTGTTAATTAGGATGACAACATCTATCGAGCATAGGTCGCTAGATAGGTTGGTTGTTCTCTTAACCAAGGTATGGCATATAGGTGAGATGTATGGGTACATCATCATTGAACGTGACCAACTCTAGAGCATTCTGCTGTCAAGATTGTCTCTGATGGGATATAGGTACAAGTATCCCTTAGACTTGAGATCACCTCAATACTTGGAAGTAACTCACTGTGCTTTGGTATCGGACTAACTGAATTTCTAATTCAACAATGGAAGACTTCTGGGCATAGTCAAGTACTTGCAAAGTCGGAGTGTGATCAAGATGGAATTGACCACTCAAAGAGTTGGAGAAGAATGTATCACCATATTTCAATATAGCAAAACCTTGGCCAGGGTAATCCATCAGATTGATTTGGTATTTTGAAATATAATATGGACAACCTGATCAGAGTTGACAGTTGAACTCTGATGTATCCTACGAGCATTGTGGTCAAGGGGATGAATTATATGGAAACTATATCCGCATGGATTCTAAGGATGGTGTTCTACACCTTCGACCTATCCGACCGTCGGATATCATTGCTAGATGGTCACTTCGATTGGTATAAAAATTTATTTCTCTACTATCGACTTAGGTTTGGATCTATGAGGTCACACACATTAGAGCTTACAATCTGATCGGTTGATTGATCAATGATTAAGAATCATTCTAGGGTTAAACAATCAATATGATTAGTGTTTAACCTAGTGCAAGTGTTGCAGAAGGATCGATTAGGAATTGAATTACTAATTAGCTTAATTTGATTAATTCAATAGGATGAGATTAAGTCTAATTAAATATAATTTAATTAGATTTGGTTTGGGTTTGATTGGATCAAGTTTAATTTATTTATTGGATAAGCTAAGTGCAAGAAAGAACTAGTCCTAGTCTAACTAAGACTCGAATTAATTTAATTAAAAAATAAATTAGAATTAAATTTAATTTAATCTAATTTAATTAAGTTCTTAAATATATTAGAGCCTTATTTAATTGGGTTGATTTAATCTTAATTTTATTTGGTTAAAAGATCTTGTTTGACCAAGTCAAAATAGGAGTCCTAGTGTGACCAGGACTCCCTATCTCCTTGCGCCACCTTGGTCCCAACGCCCTCCATACCTATTTTTTAGGTATTTTTCATGAAAATCCTTTTCTTCTTGATTTTCATGCCTCCTCTCTCCCTCCAAGTCATATTTGGAAATTAGGTGGAAGATCAAGTCAAAGGAGGAATTGGTTTTGCTTAGGATACTATGAGATAGAATCCTTGTTAACCAAAACATCTTCTCTTGAGTGCCACCCCCTCTTTTAATTAATTTTTTTCTTATTTCATGAAAATAATCTCTATTTTTGTGCATCCTCCCTTACTGGTCCATGCCAAAAATTATGGAGGAGGCGCCCAAGAGTTGGGCACCCCAACAACTTCTCTTGTTTTGATATTCCTAGTCTAGAAATTTAACCTAACTTGAACTCTTCCTTTTTCCTATTTATTGGACGAATTTTATTCTAATTCTTTTGTAAAATATAGACCATTGGGAGAGGTTTTGGGTGTGCAAAAATCAGAGAAAGAGGGTGTTTCAACCTTGGGGTTCCATAGGTACCAAACTAGGTGTCTAGGTGAGAGAAAAGAGAAGAAGAAGAGGGTCTTCTTCTAGGACTATTTTATTTTCAGTCTCTCCTCCTTTCTTTTGAGTTTTTTTAAGAGAGTCTTAGATCAGCAAACTCTCATCTTCCTTCTTATATTTTATAGGGTCCAAATTTTGAAGAAGGAAGCATCGGATCGACCGTCGAAGAAGGATCAGCACAGTACTAGCATGCTGTGCTGATTTCCTGCATCGGACTTCAAATCAGAGATCGTAGGCTCGTGTGGATGACTTCTAAAGATCGGACATGTGTGCGGCTCTTGACATCATCCTCAAGCTCAGATCAGCAAGTTAGAACATCTAACTTACTCAGGTAATAGATCTGATCTATAAACTTTATACCTATATTTGATGTAGTGTCGATCTAGGTTGATTTGATCAACCTTTTACTTTTTTATTTGATTTTAATTTTTAATTTAATATCATATCTTGATCATGTAATAGATCTGAGATCTAGGTGCTTACATGATTATTTAAATAAATTTTAGATTTATTTAATTCTTTTGCTGCAAGATCTTGAAAAAGTTTTAAGATCTACTTGTGAAATCCTAGATCTGGTTCCTTCAATTGATATCAGAGCAAGATTCTTATTACATGATTTTTATGTATGTCTAGATTATTTCTTAGACTAGATCTAATTTATAGTCTAATTATTAAATCTAAAATTAAAAATAAATAAATAAATAAATAAATAAAATATTTTAGATTGCACGGACTGCCATAAGATTGTCCTGCTGTAAGGTTTATCCCTTATAGTGAATAGGTTATTCTAGTATGTGCTGATCTAAAATATTGATCATAAAATTTTAGATTAGATCTAAAAGATTTTATGATCTGACTAAAAATATTTTAATCTGATTTCAATCATTATAAATATGTTAGATTTGATCTAGGAAGATCTATGATTGATTATTATTGAAACTGTTTCAATTACATGAACCTATTTAGGTTAGATGTAAAGTAGTTTTATATTTATTTTACTTGCATATTGATTATGAATCAAACATGCAACTTGGTTGATAGAACCATGTTGTAAAAATATTTTACAAACATGAAAATTATTTTCGAAAAGTCAAACCCCAACCCTCAGCCCAAAACTTAATTAAGAATTAAGAAGTTAATTGATTAGGATCTAGGATTATAAATTGAAGATCCTAAGATACAAATCATAACACATTGGGTTAAATGGATTAGTGGGGATTAGGTCCATTAATTAGGTTAGACCTAGGGTTAGATTAAGGAATAGACTTAATTATAGAATTGACTAAATCTAATCAATTATTGTCTTAGATTAGGTCAAGGATTCTCTAGATCAATTACAATAGTTGTAGATGGTCAAGTCCATATCTTTAATAAGATCCAAGATAGACTTGATTCTTGGCTATGCGGTCTAGCACGAACTATTAGGTTGATCTAATTAAAACTAATTAAACTAGTTGGTATCTAAGGTAAATCAGACTAGTGGTTTTTAATTGGCAGCCTGCTTATCTAGCCATTTTTTATGGTGTCTAAGGCAAGCCTGACAGACCCTTCCACTGATCGAACTTACCTGGCCTCTTTGTGAGATTATGTTTTGATCGAATCGCTTGACTATTCGAGCTAACCCATGTCAGCTAGGTAAATCAGTTTGACTGATTTAGGTGCTTCTAGACTAGCCTATTAATGGTCTTCCTTAAGCTGACTTGGTGAAGTTAGTGGAAGGATCATGACAAGCTGGTTAATCTGACCTACTTACTTCTATAAATAAATTATTTAAAATTATTAGGTCCCTAAAATGAAATAGTTATATGATAACTGGATCATAGCCATCCATTAAAATGGATGATAATGGGTCCATCAGTTGGATAATCATTGGGGCTTAAAGGCTTGGTGCTTATTGATTGATGAAATTATCATTCATTATATCATCTCTTGGATACATCTTTCTAAATGGTGATCAGGTGGGCCAACCAAAGTTGGGCCTGATCATTTATATTTTGGATGAGCCAAGTATGGTCATGTTAATGGTTGGACCTAACTAGTCCCTTTTCTGAGAAGGTCAAAGCCAACTAATCAGGGCCTGGGGCAAAATTTAATTACTGAAAATTATTTAGAGAAATAATTGGTTATGAACCTATCCTTAGATGTACATGGGTGGGCCAACCAAAGTTGGACTTATGTACAGTCCATGTGGATTCTAGTACGCACTAAGGAATTAGAGTAATTCCTTAAATTGGAGGTAGAGGCTATCAATTCGATTAAAATAGTGGGAGAAACCTTTTGATTAAAGTCTAAATCTTTAGGTTTAATGATCAATTACTAATTAGGTTTTGATTTTTCTTTGTGCAGACATGGCCACTTCTCTATCGCTCCGATCATTATTGGACAATGATAAGTTAGTGGGACATAACTTCGATAGCTGGTACCGAAGGTTGAAGATTATCCTGAAGTATGAACAGATCCTATATGTGCTGATGGATCCTGCACTTGAGGAGCCAGCTACCAATGCACGTGGAATAGTCAGAGATGCTTATCGGAAGTGGCTTAGTGATTGAATCACGGTGCGCTGCATTATGCTAGCTACGATGAGCGACAAGTTCAGTCGTAAGTTTGAGACAGCTCAGCCAAACGAAATGCTCCAAGTGTTGGAGGATTCTTTTGGCACACCCGATGACGTTGCGAGGCACAAGACTAGTTATGCCATCTTCAACGCCAGAATGTGGGATGGTGCCTCTATCACTGATCATGTATTGTACATGATCAAGCTGATAGAGTGCTTGAGCAAGCTCGGCTTTCTCTTGCATAAACAACTTGGAAAAGATGCAATACTGAACTCACTGCCCAAGTCTTATCTCCCATTCCTTACACATTATAGAATGTCAAAGCCTGAAATGGACTACCACGGGTTACTGGGGTTACTTCAAAACTTTGAGAAGGATCACCAACTCAATAAGGAGTCGATGAACTTAGTGGGAGGTTCGTCTTCTCATTCTCGATCCTTTGGAAAAGAAAAGAAGAACAAGAAGAAGAAAGCCAAGAAGGTGCATGTTCATGTTAGGATACCTGTGCAGGCTCAGACCCCAAAGACCAAGCCCGATAAGAGTCAAGTCGAATGCTTCTTTTGCAAGAAGCGTAGGCACTGGAAGAGGGACTGTTCTCAGTACATTGCCTCCCTAGATCCAAATAGGCAGAGAAAGAAGCAAGCTATTGCTAGACAAGGTATTTATATGATAACTTCTTGTAATTTCTCTATTTGTGATATTACTGATTGGGTATTGGATACCGATAGCCCTTACCATATTTGCAATTTATTGCAGGTGTTCCAGGTTAGTAGAAGATTCGAGCAAGGCGAGAGATTCCTGAACGTTTGAGATGAAAGATCACTTCCGATTCTATCTTTAGGAATTTTGAAATTTGTATTTGAATCTCATACCGTTGTCCTTAGTAATTATCATTTTTGTCCTAATTTTTTTTTAAATATCATTTCTATAGGCCTTTTGGCTATGAACAATTATGAAATTTCAATAAAGAAATAAGTTTGTAATGTTATTGTGAATGGTGTTACTACTTTCTATGGATAATTGAATAATAGTGTATATATGTTATCACAATCTGTTAATGTAGTCTATTCTACTAGCAAGTACCCTAGATTAGATAGTGTATCAGATATCTACTTATGGCACTATAGGCTAGGTCATACAAACAAGAATAGGATAAACAGGTTGACTCAGGAGCAAATCCTTGAAGTTAATGATTGTGAATCACTTCCAATCTGAGTCCTGTCTTCTTGGTAAAATGACCAAGTTATCTTTCATTGGAAAAAGTGAGAGAGCCAATAAGCTCTTAGGTCTAGTACATACTGATGTATGTGGACCAATAAGCATAAGTGCTAGAGGTGGATATGTCTACTTCATCACTTTCATAGATGATCAATCCAGATATGGATATGTCTATCTGATGAAACATAAGTTGAATTTTTTTGAAATGTTCAAATGATTTTGAAGTAGAAAAATAAACTGAAAAGAGTATTAAAATCCTTTGGTCTGACCGAGGAGGAGAATATCTTTCTGGTGAGTTTCTCACATATCTAGGAGAGAATGGAATTCTCTTCCAATGGACTCCTCCTAGAATACTACAGTATAATGGTGTGTCTAAAAGGAGGAATTAGACTCTGTTAGACATGGCCCAATCTATGATGGAATTTGGTAGCTTGTCGATATCCTTCCGAGGATATGCACTCGAATCGACTTGTTATCTATTAAATAGGATTCCAAGTAAGTCTATAGTTAAAACCCTATATGAGAAATGGATAGGACGTAAGCCAGCACTTTCACACCTTAGGGTTTGGGGGTGCCCGACTTATGTCAAACGGTTAGTTACAGACAAACTTAAACCTAGGACTGACAAGTGTACATTCATAGGGTACCCATAAGAGACCAAAGGATACTCTTTCTACCATGCTGATGAACAAAAGGTATTCATCAACCTTATGGCAACCTTTTTGGAAAAGAAGTTCCTTGGTGAAGGAACTGTTGCCTCTAAGGTTGAACTTGATGAAGTTCAACAGGTAGAAAGTCCAACACAAAATGTTGAACCTAAGTCGAATTTGATCAGATCAGATCCGAAGCCTAATAAACCTGCACCATTAAGATGATTCGGTAGAGTACCATACCATCCGAATAGATACTATAGATTCTTGGTCCAGGATGGTGATCCCGTCGAACTCGATGAGAATGATGAGGATTCGATCACTTTTATGGATGCGATGTAGAGATTCGATTTTGAGAAATGGCTAGAAGCCATGAGATCCATAATGGATTCTATGAAGGCCAATGATGTATGGACATTAGTTGACCCACCTAAAAAGGTTAAACCTATTGGGTGTAAATGGATCTTCAAAAGAAAAAGGGGCACAGATGGAAAGATGGAGACCTATAAAGTTCGTCTGATTGCCAAAGGGTATCATCAATGTTATGGTATTGACTATGACAAGATATTCTCTTCGGTGGCAATGCTCAGGTCCATTTGGATCATGCTTGCCATTGCTGCCCATATGGACTATGAGATCTGGTAGATGAATGTGAAGATAACTTTTCTAAATGAAGAGCTGACCGAAGAGGTGTATATGATACAACCAAAAGGATTCACATCCATAGACGAGTCCAAGGTATGCAATCTTCAAAGATCCATTTATGAATTGAAGCAGGCATCTCAGAGTTGAAACATGCATTTTGATAAAATGATCAAAACGTATGGTTTCATTAAGCACGAAGAAGAACCCTGCATTTATAAATGGGCAAATAGTCCAGCAGTGATATTTCTTATCTTGTAAGTGGATGATATTCTCTTAATCGAGAATGACATCCCCATATTATAAGGAATAAAAGTCTGGTTGTCATCATAGTTCTTCATGAAGGACTTGGATGAAGCATCTTACATCCTAAGGATGAAGATCTATAGGGATAGATCTAAAAGGATGCTTGGTATATCCCAATCCACATACATAGAAACTATGCTAAAGAGGTTCAACATGGAGAATTTCAAAAAGGGCTATCTTTTGATAGGCCAAGAAATTTCTCTCTCTAAGAAGGATTGTCTGACAACTTCTAAAGAGAGAGAGCGTATGAGTAGAATTCTATATGCTTCGATAGTGGGATCTATTATGTATGCAATGACATGTACGAGATCAGACGTGGCATACTCACTAGGAGTAGTGAGTAGACACCAGTCTGACCCTCAAAAAAATCACTGAAAGGTGGTTAAAACCATCCTTAAGTATTTGAGAAATACTAAGGACCAATGGTTGGTTTATGGTGAGTCAGATTTGAAGCTTGTGGGGTTTACAGACTTCAACTTTTAATCTGATCATTATGATAGTAAAAGTGTGTCGAGGTATATCTTTACTCTAAATGATGGAGCCATCTGCTAGAAAAATTTCAAGCAGCAAAAATTTCAAGCAGCATACAATGGCTGACTCTATTTGCAACTCTATTTGCGAAGTAGAGTACATGGCAGCATCAGATGCAGTAAAAAAAGTTGTGGTCAAGAAAGTTCATCATCGAACTCAGAGTAGCACCCTCCATTGATGGTTCAGTCCTCCTCTACTGCGACAGCACTGGTGCCATAGCTCAAGCAAAAAAATCGAAGGTACACCAGTGAACAAAGCATATTCTGCAATGCTTTTATTTGGTCTGTAAGATCGTGGATCATGGTGACGTCGACCTTCAAAAGATCGATGGAAAGGAGAACCTAGCCGACCCCTGCACTAAAGCCCTGGCAATCAAGGAGTTTGACAACCATAAGTCGAAGATGGATATTAGATACTATGTCGAGTGGCTTTAGGATAAGTGAGAGTTGTTAAAAATTATGTTTCAAAGCCAATCATCAGCCTGTTGATGGTTGAGATATTATAATTAATTTATTAATTAATAAAAAATATTTTGGCATCTTTTTTCATCACAAGTTTATATCTTCTAATAAACTTCATTATTATGATGAAGTCCTTAGGACTATTTAGTTTCGATAAAGAAAGGATTTATCGATTAGTCCTTAAATTTGTTCACGACCAAATGATAGGCTATTAATTAGAACAATAGCGTATATCGAGCATAGATCGCTATATGCCATATAGGTTGGTTGTTCTCTTAACCAAGGTATGTGGAGATACTGGTATAGCATACAGATGAGATGTATGGGTACATCGTCATTGAATGTGACCAACTCCAGAGCATTCTACTATCGAGAATGTCTCTGATGGGATATAGGTATATGTATCCCTTAGAGCTGAGATCACCTCAGTGACTTGCAAGCAACTCACTATGCTTTGGTACCAGACTAACTGAATTTCTAATTCAACAATGGAAGACTTCTGGGCATAGTCAAGTACTTTCAAAGTCAGAGTATGATCAAGATGGAATTGACCACTCCAAGAGTTGGAGAAGAATGTATCACGGTATTTCAATATAGCAAAATCTTGGCCAAGGTAATCCATCAGATGAATTTGATATTTTGAAATATAATGTAGACAATCTAATCAGAGTTGATAGTTGAACTCTGATATGTCCTACGAGCATTGTGGTCAAGGGGATGAATTATATGAAAACTATATCCACATGGATTCTAAGGATGGTGTTCTACACCTTCGACCTATCCGGTCATTGGGTATCATTGCTAGATGATCACTTCGATTGGTACAAAAATTTATTCTTATACTATCGACTTAGGTTTAGATCTATGAGGTCACACACATCAGAGCTTATAATCTGATCGGATGGTTGATCAATGATTAAGAATCATTTTGGGTGTTAAACAATCAATATGATTGGTGTTTAACCTAGTGCAAGTGTTGCAGGAGGATCGATTAGTAATTAAATTACTAATTAGCTTAATTTGATTAAGTCAATAGGCTGAGATTAAGTTTAATTAAATATAATTTAATTAGATTTGGTTTGGGCTTGATTGGATCAACTCTAATTTATTTATTGGATAAGCCAAGTGCAAGGAAGAACTAGTCCTAGTCTAACTAGGACTCCGATTAACCTAATTTTTTAATTTAATTAAAAAATAAATAAAAATTTAATTTAATTTAATTTAATTTAATTAAGTCCTTAAATGAATTAGGGTTTTATTTAATTGGATTGATTTAATTTTGATTTTATTTGGTTAAAAGATCTTGTTTGACCAAGTCAAAACAGGAGTCCTAGTGTGCCTAGGACTCCCTATCTCCTTGCGCCACCTTGGTCCCAACACCCCCCATACCTATTTTTTAGGTATTTCTTTATGAAAAATCCTTTTCTTTCTGATTTTCATCCCTCCTCTCTCCCTCCAAGTCATATTTGAAAGTTAGGTGGAAGACCAAATCAAAGGAGGAATTGGTTTTGCTTAGGATTCTATGAGATAGAATCCTTATTGACCAAAACATCTTCCCTTGAGTGCCACCCTCTCTTTTAATTAATTCTTCTCTTTTTCCATGAAAATAATCTCCTTTTTTGCACACCCTTCCTTGCTGGTCCATGCTAAAAATTATGGAGGCGGCGCCAAGAGTTGGGTGCCCCAATAACTCCCCGTATTTTGATATTTCTAGTCTAGAAATTTGACCTAACTTTGACTCTTCTTTTTCCCTATTTATTGGATGAATTTTATTCTAATTATTTTTATGAAATATAGATCTTTGGGAGAGGTTTGGGGTGTGCAGAAATTAGAGGAAGAGGATCCTTGGGCATGGGGGTTCCATAGGAACCAAACTAGGTGTCTAGGTGAGAGAAAAGAGAAGAAGAAGAGGGTCTTCTTCTAGGGCTGTTTTATTTTCAATCTCTCCTCCTTTTTTTTGAATTTTTTTTGAGAGAGTCTCAGATCTACAAACTCTCATCTTCCTTTTCATATTTTGGAGAGTCTAAATTTTGAAGAAGAAAGCATCAGATTGATCATCGAAGAAGGATCAGCATAGTACTAGCATGCTGTGCTGATTTTCTGCATCGAACTTCAGATCAGAGATCGTAGGCTCGTGTGGACGACTCCTAAAGGTTGGACACATGTGCAGCTCATGACTTCTACCTCAAGCCTGGATCATTAGGTTAGAACATCTAAACTTGCTCAAGTAATAGATCTTATCTATAAACTTCATACCTGCATTTGATGTAGTATAGATCTAGGTTGATTTGATCAACCTTTCTCTTTCTTATTTGATTTTAATTTTTGATTTAATATCATATCTTAATTATTTAATAGATCTAAGATCTAGATATTTATATGATTATTTAAATAAATTTTATATTTATTTAAGTCTTCCACTGCAAGATCTTGAAAAAGTTTCAAGATCTACCTGTGAAACCCTAGATCTGGTTCCTTCATGGTGACCAACAGGACTTTATTGCAAGGTGAAAAGGCAAGGCTTAAAAGAATAAAGAGAACTTGGGTAGATGAGCTTTATCATGTACTCTGGACATACCAAACTATCCAATGGTTGCCGATTGGGAGACACCATTTGCTCTGGCTTTCAAAATAGAAGCGGTCATCCCAATAGAGCTCAAACTTTCGTTAGCATGGGTCGTGGCATTCAATGAATAGAGAAACACACAAGATCTTAGAGTCAACCTTGACTTGTTGGAAGCAAAATGAGAAGAGGCCCAAGTTTGGATGGTGGCTTACAAGTAGAAGGTAGCTCGCTACTACAATTCTAGAGTTAGGAGCAAAGCATTCAAAGTAAAGGACTTAGTACTTCGACGAGCGGCTGTCTCATAATCTCAGAATCAAGAAAAGCTCACCCTGAATTGGAAAGGCCCTTACGAGATCAAGAAGATTGTCCGGCCTGGAACTTATCACCTGAAAGAACTTGGAGGAGCTGAACTTCCATGATCGTGAAACTCAAAAAGCTTACGAATGTACTATCAATAACTTCATTTCAATAAAATTTTCTTATCTTAATATCTTTGCTTTTGGTATAAAGCTATGATAACAAGGAATTACCTTCCAAGCTTAGTCAGTAAACAAAGCTAACCACATTAGGAATAGGAGGAAAATCTCATCTTAACGTAAATGAAGATCTTCGGTTATTTAAGATGGGAGGAGGAGAGAGGCCCTTGCAATGGCTCTTTTGTGTTCCAACAACCTTATCAAAAATAGGAGGACCTCGTCTTGACAAAGGTGAATACTAACCACGTTAGGAATAGAAGGAGAACCTCATCCTAACATAGATGAAAACCTTCAGTTATGTAAGATAGGAGGAGGAAAGAGATCCTTTCAATGGTTCTTTTGTGCCTCAGCAATCTTATCAAGAATAGAAGAAGGACCTCATCCTGATAAGGGTGAATGCTAACCATGTTAGGAGTAGAAGAAGAACCTCATTCTAACATGGATGAAGATCTCTGGTTATTTAAGATAGGAGGAAGGGAGAGGCTCTTACAACAATCCTCTTGTGCCCCGGTAATCTTGTCAGGAATAGTAGGAGGACCTCATCCTAACAAGGATGAATGCTAACCACATTAGAAATAGGAGAAGAACCTCATTCTAATATGGATGAAGACCTCTGATTATTTAAGATAGGAGGGGGAGAGGCCCTTACAATGGCCCTTTGTGCCCCAATCTTATCCGGGAACAGGAGGACCTCATCCTGATAGGGATGAATGCTAATCATGTTAGGAATAGAAAAAGAATCTCATCCTAATATAGATGAAGACCTTCGATTATTTAAGATAGGAGGAGGGGAGAAGACCTTATAATAGCCCTTTTATGCTCCAGCAATCATATCAGAAAAAGGAGGACCTCATCCTAACAAAGGTGAATGCTAATCATGTTAGGAACAGAAGGAGAACCTCATCCTAACGTGGATGAAGACCTCCGATTATTTAAGATAGGAGGAGAGGAGAGGCCCTTATAACGATCCTTTTGTGTTGCAGCAATCTTATCAGAAATAGAAGGAGGACCTCATCCAGACAAGGATAAATGCTAACCATGTTAGAAATAGGAGGAGAACCTCATCCTAATATGGATAAAGAACTCTAGTTATTTAAGGTAGGAGGAGGGAAGAGGCCCTTACAATGGTCCTTTTGTATCTCAGCAACCTTATCAAGAATAGAAGGACCTCATCCTAACAAGGATGAATGCTAACCATGTTAGGAAAAGAAGAAGAATCTTGTCCTAACATGGATAAAGACCTCCAATTACCTAAGATGGGGATAAGACATTTTTTCAATAGATAAAATGAAAAAAATGAAGAAATAAAAAAACATCAAATCCACACAAAATAAGAAGACAATTGAAGGAAGCATCGTTTCATTAAAGTCGAAGTCTATTACAAAGTAAAGGTCTGCAAGATCATGTACAAAATAAAGAAAAAGATGAAGTTCTATGAAGGACCATATTCTTCAGACTTCAGGCTATTAACCCCGACCATCACAAGAGATTGCTTTAGGCTAATGACTTCTTCTTCAAGCTCCTTCCACTTTAGCAGGCTCTTGCAAAACAAGTTATTAGCCCTTCGGCAATCATCTTCCGATTCATGCAACTTTTTCCTCAAGATCGTCGACTCAGCCTTTGCATCCTTAACAGCTTATTGCTCATAAATTATTTGGATCTTCAGCTGTTGAAGTTTGGCCTTCTTCTTTTCGTACATCTTGGAAAGATCACCAATAGACCTTCTTAAAGAGGAAAGCTGTTTCAACTCTCAATTGGCACCAACCTTCCGATTCTCAACTAATTGCTTTCAAAGATGAGCCACCTCATCATTGGCCGCTTTGAGCTTGTGTTCAAGCTGGGACATTTTCTTCACTCAGTCGAGTCGATAATTGTTATACCAAACTTCGATGTCATGAAGTTGCTTCTGGAGGTCGAGAAACTTCTTTGACCAATCCCAACTATACTGCTCCTTGTCGGAGGACCACGGTGAGCTTCCCTCCAGCAAATGAATCTTCTCTCTTGTGGCATTAAGCTTGACCTCAAGATAGCTGACTCTCATAGTCAACATCTAGGACTTATCACTAGCGTGCTTCTTGACTTCCTCGAGCTCCATCTCAAAGTTACTCTTCTTCTTGATATAGTCCATGGAATTCTTCTTATGTAAATTTTGAAGGTGGGTAACCTCAACCATAGCCTCAAAGTAGCTCTTTCTCAATTTTTGAAGTTCATCTTTCATTTTCTTTGATTTCTTCTTCAAGTGATGAACTTTTTTATTCAAGTTTTTATCATGGACTTTAGAGGAATGCCTTGAGATAGTGGCGCAGCCTCCATTGGGGATGATGGATCACGACTTTGATCACTAGAGGGATTCTAAACAACACAAACCATAACACAAGTATAAAAAGAAGAAATATGTTTTCATTACTCAAAATAATTTATGCACATCAAAAAAAAAAGAAAAAAATATAATTATCAAAAGTTTCAACCTCGGGATGTATGGCAACAGGTGAGGTCGGTGCATTCTTCGCGACCTTAGGAGCAAACTCGGAGACTGCAGCCGCAGGTTCAAAAACTTCAGGGGTAGGATTGGCAGTGGGAGAGGCAGTACCAACATTGGAAGGACCCACTTCATCACTATGCTCGTCTGTCAGAAGATCGAGATCCACATCCAAAAAGTTCTTTGTAACCCTCATGCAGATCTCGAACCCCTCCAGGAAAGCTTTCTGGGTGAAAGCGATCTTGATGTCCTCCATAGCTTTGGGGGACTTGAAGGCTTCGACAGCCCACTCCTACTCAGCACCAACCTCCTCTTCAGCCTTCTTTATCTTCTTTTCCATGAGAGTCAAAGTAGCCTTCAACTCTGCTGCTACTTCTTCTTTCTTCCATAGCGCTTCTCGAAGGTGCTTGATTTCAACAAATTGAACCTCCGAGGCCATCTTCAAATAATCGACCTCATCCCAAACCTTCTCAATCTCCGCCTCCTCCTGGAGGGCTTTGGAAGCCTCAGCCTGATAGAGACCCGCTACCTTCTAGTGAGCGAACAAATAGTGCCCCAACTATAGAGTGAAGACCAGGTCAGAACATTAAAAGTACATTCTTTGTTCAAATAAGTTAGGAAAAATTGGTTACCTCTAGGTAGGTGATGAAGGACTCATTGAGCCTTTTTGTGTTCTCTTTCTAGACCATCCTATCAATAATGTGCAAAAGGATGCTCCCCTCCATTAGAGATTTGATGACATTTCGATCGTCCAAAGAATCTTGCTCCTGGCCCGAGCTCTCGCTGCTAGAGTGCCCAACCTTCCTTCTAACTTTCTTGGCAACGGCATTTTTCTCCTTCTTCTTCTTCTTCTCTACAACCTTTCCTTGCTCAGGAGGCATAGGGGGAGTAGCCTCATCAAGCATGGTTGAGCTCGGCACTGCCATGATGGTTTCTAGGATAGGTGCGGCCTGGATCGGCACGGTCGGGGTCAGCTCTTCAGTGCAAGCCTTCTTCAATGATTTTCTGATAGAACTACCCTTCCTCTTGAGAGACTTGATTACTTTGGACAAGCGATTGCATTCTTCTAGAGTCATCTCTACAACAGAAATAATTAAAGTCAGAAGAAAGAACAAAGTATGATTGACTAGTTATCGGGCACTACTTGCTGGATCTAGGAGACTAAGATCGAGGTTGAACAAAGCTTGATCATCCAAGGTCTAGAGATCATAGGAGCTCTATAGTTCTTCAGTTTATTGGTCGAGTCTCGATCTTCTTTCTCTAGCCCAGGAGCTCGGTGGACCGAGTCTCTCATATCCCCCTAAGAAGGAAGTCCTAACTCTAAGGAGGGGCATGAAATAAAGAAAAATTTCTCCTTCTAGTTGTGAATGGAAGAAGGAGCACCCTTAAGCAAGATCTTCTTGCCGATCTGGGGGAGACAACCCATCAATTCTTGATGGTGGGATGATGTTTGAAAGTGAAGAAGTTATGGAATAGAGAGATGGTAGGATGGATGTTGGCCATGATGCACAAGAAAAGAAATCCTATAATGAACCTAAACAAGTTTGGTACCATGGAAGCAAAGAAGATATTCAAGAATCTAAAAAAGATGACCATGAAAGGAGGAATTGGTAATCTAAGTTTGGTTTGAAGGGCTTTAACATACAAGCAAATGCGGCCCGGAGGAGGAGAGCAAGCTGGGTCACTGGGATTCGAAAGTTCGAGCTCATATTTGGAAGGGATCCCAAACTAAATTCTGATTAAAGAAAGTCTTCTTGCCAAAGTTTACAAGGGATGGTGTCAGGAATGAATGGAGGTCGAGTTGCTTCTCCAAGTTTGATGTCCTTATGGGATGGATCCATCAGGACCAGATGGGATGAACTCTGAAAATAGGTTGATCATGATTCTTCGACAGACATATAGATTAAACAAGACATTAAAAAACCCTTGAAAATTAAGAAAAATAAAATGCAAGACTTCTTCGAAGAAACCAAATGGATGAGGATGCAAAAGATGCAGGAATAATCAAAAGAAGATTTTCAGAATTAACCTAAATCGATTAAGGAAAGTGAGGGGATGATGAGCATGATGAAATCCAAATGAGAGGATGCCTGGGATCGAAGAAAATGGTGGAAGAAGCTAAAACTCTTAAGTAGGAGGAAGATAAAAACCAGAGGGAGAGAGAGGGTCTTGGTCGAGATGAGGCTCCGGAGGAAGAAGATGAGCTTAAATATCCTGAAGAGCCCAAGGTAGTTAGGATTACAGGTCTCCTCTGATCGATCTTAGATTGATGCATGTCCCATTCATCATGATAGGGGGCTGATAGCTGATAGGTCCTTAATTGCACCATTATTTGGGCAGAGAGCTCCAGTAAGAGTTTTGATAAATTGCCTTTTTGGGTCGCCTTATATTGAAGAAGCTTCGATGCCAGTGCAGTAAATGCCAAAACATTCCATCCAATGAGCATAGGAAATTAGAAAAGAATTTCAATAGTCGCCATTCTTTGTACTCCCTTCCTTTAAACTTTGAACTCTATTGCCCAAGTATGGCTATCCAAGAGGAGAGATGAATTGGATATTTAAAAATTTAGCTTAAGATATGAGCAGATTAAACTAATCAAATGCCAAATGAAATAAGCTATGTGATGTGAAATGAATAAAAGTAATAGAGTAAAAGTACATAATCATAAATATATAAATTTTATAGTGGTTCGGTGCCAAACTCAGCACCTACGTCCACTCCCTAAGTATACCTCTTAAAAATTCAACTATAATTCATAACTAGAATTATAGTCCAAAAGTTTTTCGAGATTACAATCAAATCCAGTTGGTTTTTCCTAGCTCATTAACTAAAATCATACAAGATTATTTTTCGAGCTCATAATCAACCAAGTTGATTTTTCCTAGATCACGAACCAAAACCATACAAGTGATCATTTTTCTCCAGACTAACAATCAACCTCGATTGGTTTTAACCTTAGCTCACCACAAACCAATACAACGTCCAACTATAGGCTTAGACTAACCCAAGTTTCTCACCCCAAAAAACTTGAAATAAAGACAAAAAATATAATAAATAAAATAAAAATAAACTCTTTGAAGCTTAAGAGAAGAAACTTTGGGAGCTTGGTTTGCAGGCTTGATTTCTTCTCTTTAAGTGCTTGAAAGTTGGAATTGATCTTCAATGGTGATGGCCTGACTTCTCTCTGATTGAGGATGTTGGAAGGATAAGAAAAACTCTAAAAAATACTCCTTCTTTTTCACTATTTGGCTTACACACTTGAAAAACTAAAAATCTAGTTGGAAGCTTTCTCTTTTTTAGGTTCTTAGTCCTTTTTCTTGTCCCAAGTATTTTCTTAAGTATCCCCAATGCTTTCCACCATTACAAGTCACTAACTGTTGATCCCATGATTAATTTTGATGATTGCCAAACTTTGAGTGTTTGAGTATTTAACCATGTGTTTCATGAGTAGATGTAGGTCTTTTCAGGTATTTAAATTCAATAATCATTTCAAGAAAAATCTATAAAAATTCATCAAGTCAAGATTCTTAAAGAAAAGATTTTTCTTAAGCTTCCAAAGGTTAGAAAAAAAAGAGCTATTTGACCAAAACAAGAAAGACATAAAGTAGAAATCAAATAAAAATTAAATCTCCTTGATTGGTGCAAAAAATTCCTCAAAATAGTCTTGGAGCAATTTTTGAGACACCTTAAAATTTTTTCGAGAGATCTTGAGTGGATCGGCGTGTCCAAATACTATCTGGCAAGATTTTGAGAGGTCTCGTAGGATTCTCGAGAGGTCTTGCAATTCCAGCGAGACGTCTCGTTCAGAACTCAAGACGTCTCGATCTTAGGAGATAGAAACTTAGTTTTTGTGCTTCGAGAGCAAGAGTTCTCGCAGGATTTTTGAGAGGTCTCATGATTTCGGTGAGACGTCTCGATTTAGAACTGAGAGATTTCGAAATCTGATGAGAGATCTCATTCTATGTGGATAGCCTTCAATGGATAGTTTTGCAATGGCTATTTTCGATCCAAATAGCTATTTCAGAGCTTCCAACGGCTAGAACTCTTACTCCAACCATCTCTAAAGGTATTTAAAAATAAAGAATCAATTGAAAAGTAAGAAAAAAGGGATTTAAAGATAGAATCTTTCGATTTTGGTGAGGAACATTGAATATCCAAAGAAAAGAGAAAAAGGAGAAAAGTTGTGCATAGATTTCAGTGAGCCTTCAAAGCATTCTTCTCCAACATCTTCATCCTCTCAAGTACAAATTAGAGAAAAGCCAAGCTTCGATCGAGCACATCATTAGCTTCTTCATTAGGATTTAAAGAGTTTCATTTTTATTTTTATTTCTATGCTGAATTTTTGTACTTATATTTTAAATTTTTTTACAAGCTTTTTTGGAAAAAGAAACTTGGAGATTAGGCCCATCCAAGCCCAAAATTGGACATTGTAGATTTTGATTGATGAGCTCAAAAAATCAATTGGGTTAATAGTGATTTCGAAAAACTATTAGTGTAAGATTTTGGTTGGTGCTCCTATAAAAATCAACTAGATTTGTTTATGAGCCTAGAGAAACAAACACATGATAATCAAGAGTAGATTATAGTAAAAATCTCAAAAAAAGCTTGAAAAATGGATGTAGGAGTGGATTGCTCTGAACCATGATAAAATCTTATGTGTTTGTATTATATTTTTAATTTTTGCTTTACTTATTTTATTATTTGCTTAGATTAGCTATCAAATTTTTTTATAGCATTTGTACATCCTAAAATTGTTGTTGCTTATATTGTTTACATTTGAATCATACTACTTAAGCTAAAATCAAAGAACATACCTATTTAGAAAGTAAATTTGGTTAAAATTTTATAAGAACTCAATTCTCTCCTCCTCTAGGGTTGCTACCTCTTGGCAATAATTGGTATCAGAGCAGGTGCTCTATTATTTATTATTGACCTAACTGTCTAGAGCTAAAGATTTTGACAATCCAAAATAAAATTTCTTTTTAATGATGGATGTTCTATAGATAGACCCCCATTATTTGATGGCTTAAATTATTATTATTGAAAAGCTAGGATAAAAATCTTCATTCAAGCACATGATTATAATTTATGAAAGATTATTGTTAATGGCCCTCACCACACACACAATGCATCACTTATAGATAATGAAACAATGCAACTAAATGCTAAAGCCATTAATTTGCTTTATTGCTCTATGGACCTAAATGTATTTAATACAATTTTTTCATGTATTTCAACAAAACATATATGGAAGAAATTGGAAAGAACTTATGAGAGAGCAAATCAAAAAGAAGAATCAAGCTCCCATGAAGAGAAGAAAGCTCATCTTAATTTTGGCCTCGTAGCTCATAAGAATGAAAAGAAGAAGAACAAGAAACAAAGTAAAAAGAAAGCATCAACTAAGGGGGAGCAAAGTAAGGAAAAGAAAAATAAAAAAGAGGAAGAAAGAACTGCAAATTCTTGCCTCATGGCCAATGACGATGTGATAAGCATTAATGACTCTTCCAATTTTACTTTTAATGAGTTATTTGAAGCATTTAATGATCTAATGGATGAATATAAAAGTTAAGGCTAAAAAATAAAGAACTTAAAAAGGCTAATCCTTCTTTGGTTGAAAAGAAAAATAAAATTTTGAGTGAAAAAAAAGATCTTTTGAAATACATAAAAAATATGGCCAAAGAAAAGAAAGATTTTTTGGAATAAAATAAAATTCTAACTAAGAAAAAGAAGAGTACAATTGAATCTAAAAAATTCTTAGTTAAAGAAAAAGAAATTCTTTCAAAATCTAAAACCTCTTTAGTTAAATAAAATATTGAACTGAAAAAGAAATATGAGGTTTTGAAATTCTCCTTAGAAGGAAAAGAAAATTTTTTAGAAGAAAATTTTTTTTTTATGGAAGAAAATAAAAAATTGAGAAAAGAGATTGAAAACTTAAAGTCCATGCTTGAAAAATTTTCTATTGGATCTCAAAAGCTTCAAGCAATTTTGAATAATCAAATGGCTATTTTCAATAAAGTTGAAATTGGGTATAATTCTTTAAGAAAATAGAAATTTATCAAAAAAATATTTAGCAAAGCTTTATTTAAAAATAATTCATTTACATGTCCTAAATGTAACAAAATAGGCCATAAAATTTTTGAATGTAATATTAAGAAAATTGATCTTACTTTAGTTAAACAAATTTTGATTCCAAATGGAACCATGTATTCTAACATTCATGGATCCAAGATGACTTGGGTATCAAAATCTAGTAAATGATTTTGTAGGCACACCAAGGATCCAATGGAATGAAAATTTTTTTTTTTTTTGATGGATGCCTTGAAAATAAAAATGAATGGATGATGCTTTTGGATAAAATCTAAACTTTTCTCACATCATACCATCAATATTTGTTTGATTAATTCTATTGATTCTAATAATCTATTTATGTAGTTTTATATCATATTTACTTGCTTGAAATACTCTCTATATTTCGATGAGATTCGAATGATTGATTGATTTTGATGCTTAAAATAATTTGAATACTTTGATTTTTAAATCAACATGCTCTCTTCTATATATCATTCTATGGATGAAATGGTTTTATCTTAAAATTTAGCATGATATCTTAAGCCTCCCCATATCAATCTTATAATTGATGAATTTAATTTAAAAAATGCTTAATTGGATGTGAATAATTTAATTGCTAAACCTACAAGAAAAACTAATTTTTTTTGGTGTTCCTTATAAAAAGCTAAATTATCAATTTTTTTTAAAAAATTTGAAACTCCTTAGTTGAACTAAACACATAAAGCCTTCATCCAGTTTTCTCTTGATTTGATCTTATTTAAATTGATTATTGGAATCCCACCAATTGATTATTTTTTATGATCCTCTAAATTTTCTTGAATATCTCTGTTGATCATCAATTTGATTGACTCTTTGATCTTAAAAAAAAAATTATTGATGAACATTCTTATTTTATTTTAATTGATTGATTTTGAAAATTGAATTTGAAAAATGATCTTCTTGAATCTTTTGAAGTTGATATCTAACAAGATATTTCTAGGGCTAAACTTTTAAAGAGGACTTCAATTTTAAGTGATTGGTATTTTAAGTGATTGGTATCAAATATTTTACTATTTGCCATGTATTTGATTGATCTATCTTTTGGCAAAAAGAGAAGAATGTCTTTATTGTAAATCCAATTTTGCACTACTATATCATTTGATATAATATCGTTTGAGACAAATTCAAAAATTCATATCTTTTTTGAAACTATAATTGCTTGATTTTTCTTAAGAAAAGAAAGAGATGATATTTTGAAGAATAACTTAAAATCTCTTTATGATGTATCTTGACTAATTTACTAATATCAACTTAAATTAATTTATTTGAATTAATTTATCTTTATCAATTCAAAACTAAAATCATTAGAATCAAGCTAAATTTATAAATTAATCTTTCAATGATATTGAACCAAGAATATCATGATTTAGTCTTAATTTCAGTTTAATTGGTATCAAGATAATCTTTCAAAGAAATGGCTTTGTTTGCTAAAGTAAGTGAAAGAAAATATTAAAGAAGAATTGATCATTTATTTTAAAAAGGGTTTTGAAATTGAATTTTTTTTTTAATTTTATAAAATCTAAATTTAGTAGTTAAATTCATGTTAAATATGCTTGATTTGAAAGAAAAAAGGAAAGAAAACTTGTAAGCTAAAATAATCGAGTCAAAGTTATGAAAAATAGGGGGAGATAATGTTATTGAAACATTGAAAGAAAAATGAACTCTTAGTATCTCCAAAATAAGAGGAGAAATATTTTTTTATCTTAATTTGATCAAAAATATTGATTAATTTATTTTAATATAAATATATTTTGATCTTAAGTTCTCAATCAATTAATTTGTAATCTTCTTAAATTAGGCTTTCATATATTTCTTTAATTTAATTTATTTTAATTGATTGCTATATCATTTTTGATAACTATTTGGAGTGAAATTGAATTTAAAACATATGTTGACTCCAAGAAATGATTCTTTAAACTTAAATTTAAAATTTATTTAAAAATTCAAATTTGATACTAAATTTTTGATGTACATTGCAAAATTCTTATGAACTATTAGTATTGAAGAAATTTTTATTTAAAGAAATGAATTTGAAAATATATATATCTATTGCTTTGATACTGCTTATTTTACTTAATCCGATATTTTCTTGATACATACCTTTCTCGAACTCAATTGACTAAAATTTTTTAAGAAAAGAAAAGATTAAATATTGAATTAAATGCTATGCTTGATTTTATGTTCAAATCTTTTGAAAAGCTCTATTCTCCTTAAAGTTTAAAAGTGCATATCTAAAAATCTGATTAAAGGTCATATTAATTCAAAAAGAGGGAGAGCCTTCTAAAATTAAAATGAATATTTGAAACTTAGTTTGAGTTAAAGGATAAATTTTTGAAAGGAAGATGATTCATTTAAATTGATTTTATGAACTTAATACATCTCTTAATTTAATGCTTTGATGTTGATTTTAATGGTTTCTTGTTTCTTCCCATGATCTTTTTGATGTTGTCAAAAAGAGGGAGAAGTATGTTGTGTATATGCTTGAAGGATTGATGCTTAAGAAACTTAAAGTTTTGATGTTTTAAAGATTAATTGAGAACATTCATGAAGTGTGCATTCATGTGTTTGATCTAGCACTTCATATCTTCATGATACATATTAGTAAAATGCATTGAAATACATTATTTATTTTTATTATGCATATACTCAAAGTTTTGCCATCATCAAAAGGGAGAGATTGTTGACCCCATGATTAATTTTGATGATTGCAAAACTTTGAGTGTTTGAGTATTTAATCATGTGTTTCATGAGTGGATGTAGGTTTTTTCAGGTATTTAAATTGAAGAATCATTTCAAGAAAAGATCTACGAAAATTCATCAAGTCAAGATTCTTAAAGAAAAAGATTTTTCTTAAGCATCCAAAGATCAGAAACAAGAGAGCTCTTTGACAAAAACAAGAAAGACATAAAGTAAAAATCAAATAAAAATTAAATTCCCTTGATTTCTGCAAAAAATTTCTCAAAATAATCTTGGAGCAGTTTTCGAGACATCTCAAAATTTTTTCGAGAGCTCTCGAGTGGATTGGCATGCCCAAACACTGTCTGAAATAATTTTAAAAGGTCTCGCAGGATTCTCGAGAGGTCTTATGGTTCCAACGAGATATCTCATTCAGAACTTGAGACGTCTCAGTCTCAGAAGATAAAAACTTAGTTTCTTTGCTCTGAGAGTGAGAGGTTTCGTAGGATTCTTGAGAGGTCTCATGGTTCTGACGAGATGTCTCAATTCAAAACCGAGAGGTCTTGAAATCTAGCTAGAGATTTCATGAAAATCTAAGATGTCTCATTTTATGCGGAGGACCTTCAATGGATAGTATTGCAATGGCTATTTTTCAACCCTAATGGCTATTTTAGAGCTCCCAACGGCTAGAACTCTTACTCCAACTATCTCTAAAGGTATTTAAAGGTGGAGAATCAATTGAAAAGCAAGAAAAAAAAGGGATTTAAAAAGAGAATCTTTCAATTTCAGTGAGAAACATTGAATATCCAAAGAAAAGAGAAAAAGGAGAAAAGTTGTGCATAGATTTCAGTGAGCCTTCAAACCAATCTTCTCCAATATCTTCTTCATCCTCTCAAGTACAAATTGAAGGAAAGCCAAGCTTCGATCGAGTACATCATTAGCTTCTTCATTGAGATTTAAAGAGTTTCATTTCTATTTTTATTTCTATGCTGAATTTCTATACTTATATTTTTTATTTCTTTACAAGTTTTTTTGGGGAATGAAACTTAGGGATTAGGCCCATCCATGCCTGAAATTGGATATTGTAGATTTTGGTTGGTGGCTCAAAAATCAACTAGGTTAATAGTGATCCCGAAAAATTATTAGTATAACATTTTGGTTGGTGCTCCTATGAAAATCAACTAGGTTTGTTTGTGAGTCTGAAAAAATAAACACACGGTAATCAAGAGTAGATTATAGTGAAAATCTTAAGAAAAACTTAAAAAATGGATGTAGGAGTGGGTTGCTCTGAACTGCTATAAAACCTTGTGTGTTTGTGTTATATTTTTAATTCTTGCTTTACTTGTTTTATTACTTACTTAAATTAGCTTTCAAATTTTTTCATAGCATTTATATATCCTAAAATTGCTGCTGCTTGTATTATTTACATTTGAACCATACTACTTAAGTTAAAATTAAAACACATACCTATTTAGAAAATAAATTTAATTAAAATTTTATAAGAATCTAATTCACCCCTCCTCTTGGGTTGCTATCTCTGGGCAACAATTAGTATCAGAGCAGGTGCTCCATTATTGATTATTGACCTAACCGTCTAGAGCTAAAGATTTTGGTAATCCAAAATAAAATTTCTTTTTAATGATGGACATTCTATAGATAGACCCCCATTATTTGAAGGCTCAAATTATTCTTATTGGAAAGCTAGGATAAAAATCTTCATTCAAGCACATGATTATAATTTATGAAAGATTATTGTCAATGGCCCTCACACACACAATGCATCGCTTATAGATAAAGAAACAATGCAACTAAATGCTAAAGCCTTGAATTTGCTTTATTGCTCTTTGAACCTAAATGTATTTAATGTAATTTCTTCATGTATTTTAGCTAAACATATATAGAAGAAATTGGAAAGAACTTATAAGGGAGCAAATCAAAAAAAAGAATTAAGCTTCCATGAAGAGAAGGAAGCTCATCCTAATTTTGGCCTCGTAGCTCATAAGAATGAAAAGAAGAAGAATAAGAAACAAAGAAAAAAGAAAGCATGAACTAAGGGGGAGCAAAATAAGGGAGCAAAGTAAGGAAAAGAAAAATAAAAAAAGAGGAAGATAAAACTACAAATTCTTACCTCATGGCCAATGACGATAAGGTAAATATTAATGACTCTTCCAATTTTACTTTTGATGAGTTATTTGAAGCATTTAATGATTTAATGGATGAATATAAAAAATTAAGGCTCAAAAATAAAGAACTTAAAAAGTCTAATCTTTCTTTGGTTGAAGAGAAAAATAAAATTTTGAGTGAGAAAGAAGATCTTTTTAAAGACATAAAAAATATGGCCAAAGAAAAGAAAGATTTTTTGGAACAAATTAAAATTCTAACTTAGGAAAAGAAGAATACTGTTGAATCTAAAAAATTCTTAGTTAAAGAAAAAGAAATCCTTTTAAAATCTAAAAGCTCTTTAGTTAAAGAAAATATTGAACTGAAAAAGGAATATGTGGTTTTGAAATTCTCCTTAGAAGAAAAAAAAATTTTTAGAAGAAAAAAATCTCTTATGGAACAAAATGAAAAATTGAGAAAAGAGATTGAAAACCTGAAGTTCATGCTTGAAAAATTTTCTATTAGATCTCAAAAGCTTCAAGCAATTTTGAATAATCAAATGGCTATTTTCAATAAAGCTAAAATTGGGTATAATCCTTTAAGAAAATAGAAATTTATCAAAAATATAATTAGCAAAGCTTCATTTAAAAATAATTTATTTGCATGTCTTAAATGTAATAAAGTAGACCATAAAATTTTTGAATGTAATATTAAGAAAATTGGTCATACTTTAGTTAAACAAATTTGGATTTCAAAAGGAACCATGTGTTCTAACATCCATGGACCCAAGATGACTTGGGTACCAAAATTTAGTAAATGATTTTGTAGGTACACCAAGGATCCAATGGAATGAAAAGAGAAAAAAATTTTTGATGGATGCCTTGAAAATAAAAATGGATGGATGATGCTTTTGGATAAAATCTAAACTTTTCTCACATCATACCATCAATATTTGTTTGATTAATTCTATTGATTCTAATAATCTATTTATATAGTTTCATATCATATTTACAGCTTGAAATACTCTCTATGTTTCGATGAGATTAGAATGATTGATTGATTTTGATGCTTGAAATGATTTGAATACTTTGATTTTTAAATCAACATGCTCTCTTCTATATATCATGCTGTGGATGAAATGATTTTATCTTAAAATTTAGCACGATATCTTAAGCCTCCACATATTAATTTTATAATTAATAAATTTAATTTAAAAAATGCTTAATTAGGTGTGAATATTTTAATTGCTAAATCTACAAGAAAAACTAATTTTTTTGGCATTCATTATAAAAAGCTAAATTATCAAAATTTTTCTAAAAATTTGAAACTTCCTAGTTGAACTGAACACATAAAGCCTTCATCTAGTTTTCTCTTGATTTGATCTTATCTAAATTGATTATTGGACAACCTGAATTGATTATTTTTTTTGTTTCTCTAAATTTTTTTGAATATCTCTTTTGATCATCGATTTAATTGACTCTTTGATCTTAAAAAAAAATTATTGATGAACATTCTAATTTTATTTTAATTGATTGATTTTGAAAATTGAATTTGAAAAATTATCTTCTTGAATCTTTTGAAGTTGAGATCTAACAAGATATTTTAAGAATGTTATCATTTATTCTTAAAGCTAAACTTTTAAAGAGAACTTCAATTTTAACTGATTGGTATCAAACATTTTACTATTTTCATGTATTTCATTGATTTATCTTTTGGCAAAAAGAAAAGAATGTTTTTATTCTAAATCTAGTTTTGCACTGCTATATTATTTGATATAATATCGTTTGAGATAAATTCAAAAATTCATATCTTTTTTGAAACTATAATTGCTTGATTTTTCTTAACAAAAGAAAGAGATGATATTTTGAAGAATAACTTAAAATCTCTTTATGATGTATCTTAACTAATTTGCTAATATCAACTCAAATTGATTTATTTAAATCAATTTACCTTTATCAATTCAAAATTAAAATCATTGGTATCAAGCTAAATTTGTAAATTAATCTTTAAATGATATTGAATCAAGAATATTATAATTTAGTCTTAATTTTAGTTTAATTGGTATCAAGAAAATCTTTCAAAGAAATGGCTTTGTTTGCTAAAATAAGAAAAAGAAAATATTAAAGAAGAATTGATCATTTATTTGAAAAAGAGATTTAAAATTAATTTTTTTTTAATTTTAAAAAATCCAAATTTAGTAGTCAAATTCATGTTAATATGCTTGATTTGAAAGAAAAAAGAGGAGAGAACTTGTAAGCTAAAATAATCAAACCAAATTTATGAAAAATAGGGAAAGATAATGTTATTGAAGCATTAAAAGAAAAGTAAACTCTTAGTATCTCCATGAGAAGAAATATGTTTTCTTAATTTGAAAAAGAAATTATTTTTAAATAAGATCAGTTTGTTAGATATATGTGCCCTAGAAGCCAGAATTGGCTGACACTTGTAATACACTTCTAGGGGCAAAATTATAATTTTGACTATAATTAATGAAATGGGTTATTTTCTATCACACATGTGTATTTAGTGTCTGTGATACATCCTTTGAGTTAATGGTAATGATAATTCATATTTTCAAGAGTTGAAAATTTAAGACATGAATAATCATTATTAACTCATAAACAGCTCCCGACCATAGGATCATCACGAGGATGGTGATTGATCCGGAAGGTTGGTGTACGATCGCTTCTCTTTAGTAGATGAGTCTTGAGTCTACGGTGTGGAGACACCGGAGCGAGAGTACAGGTACTCGTTAGAGAACGAGGGCACTGAGCGTGACCACCTCGAGTAGTCATTAGGAAGTCTACCTTCTCGTCAATGACTGACTCGATGCTGCAGTAGTGTGTCTGGTTCTTTGACCTGAGATGCATCGGCAGTTCACCTTGAGGGTGTTATAGTTTGACTACACCATTACTCGGTCTCCTAGCCATATGGAACCCTGAGGTGTATGTTGGCTATAGCATGTTCATTGTAGGAACTGGATTGCATCAAGATGGGAATCTATCTACCTCGGTGGTAGAGGAGTAGCCCTATGATGATCATGAGAATCAAGTCCAGAAATCCATGGCCATGGTAGAGTGAAATAATAGAAAGAGTTTCTATTTAGATTTTCACATTGGACTCGAATCGAATGATTACATCATATGACAGAGACTAGGGTTTGACGAGTTCACCTTAACCCTAATCTGATCGGGGCTCAAGATAGAAGAACTTAATCACACAGGTAGCTGCACCAAGAGGTTCGCATTCAGCTCTGATGGGTTGCCACCATATACTGCTAGGTGTCACTGGTGGATTTTGGGAGCAATTAGAATGATTTAGATGATCGATCATTCTAGCTGTTCGAATCAGAAGAGTTCTGATCCATCGAAAGGAGTTTCGATGATGTCTATGATAGAGATCATGACATATCCCATTACCATACAGAACTGAACCTAACTGGGTCACACAAACAAGGGTTTGAATCTGGTGATCATCAATTGAACTGATCTAGTTCAATTGATCTGAATGAGATTCAATTAGGTTCAAGGAAATCGTGCTAGCACTCGATTGAACCTAACGTTCTTCTTTTACTATCATAAATAAGTTGTCCTGACTGAGCCAAAGGAGTTTGTGCTCAATCAGAGGCCTTCATATGGTCTGACTGGAGGTTGTCCAAGTCAGAATAGGTTGTCTTATTTGTAAGACATTACCTGCCATTTTTGGTCACCTGCCATTTCTTGTTCTTTGACTTTGGTCAAAAGTCTACCTTTGACTGGTCAAACGTTGACCATTGACCCTTTGACTTTTGACCACATGTCATGCACCTATTGGAGAGCTGGTGGGGGCCTGTCCCCCTGCCAGAACCTGGCAAGGAGAAGGGCGCACGCCAAGGGTGGCGTGAGCCCAAGTAGGAGGCGCCTAGGAGTCCTTGTTGGACAAGGACTCCACCTCCCTTTTGGATTCCAATCAGAGTTCTACTAAGAATCCAGTTTGACTGGTCTTAGGCGCCCTCTAAGGAGGAATCCAGGGGTCTCTATTCCAACCAATCAGATTTAGATCTGATTTCACAAAGGGTTGTGATTGGTTGAGAGGAAGAGGAGTTGGATCACAAGAGGTCTATAAATAAGACCCTGCGCCCAACCCTAATTCTAAGAAGTGAATTCAATTAGACCCACCCCAAGGCTGCCTCTCCCCTCCTTCTCCATGCCATAGTCTCTTCTCCCCTTGCTCTCCACGTCCAAAAGTGTTTTGGATTTAGGTTGGTGCGATTCAGATCAAGGAAAGGCGATCAAAAGCAAGAAGGCTGCGCTGCTGCAAAAGGACGACTGCAGATCTTCAAAAGAGTTTTGAAGATCCTCCAGATCAGATCCAGATCTGATTTTTGGAGGTGTGATAGAGAAGAAGAGGATCTCCAGATCCAACCCGAGTGGATACCGGTAGAGGCCAGGCGCTTGCGTGGCTAAGATCCAGAACCTTCCGCTGCAATCAGGATCATCTACAGGGTAATAGGATTACCCAAATCAGGTAAATTAAATTTGATTTAATTTATCTTATTTTATTTTATTTATTAAAATAATAAGAATCAGATCTGAAACATATCAAGATCTGATTGAGATCAAGAGAAAAATTTTTGAAATATATCTCTTGATCTAATCAGATCTGGACGAACCTGGACCGGGAAATCAGGATTTCCCTTCAACTGGTATCAGAGCCATGGTTCTAAATTGTTTAGATCTGATTTTAATTTTATTTTAATTAGAAAATAAAGTGATTTCAGATGTCACATGAGATGTGATCAGATCTGAAATCAGAAAAAATTAAAATTAAATGATTTGGATCTAAGAACATGAAGATATGCATGACTAGTTCTAGAATAGAATAGTTCTATAGAATAGTTTTGCATGTCTTTGATTTAATCTGATTAAATCATATTTTAGATCTTCTTATTTACTATTTTCTGATATTATAAGTGTTATAATAACATCTGATAAACAGCAAATAAAAATTATTTAATTTTAAATATCATATGAGATATGATAGATGCATGACTAGACTAGTTGTAGAATAGTTCTACATAATTGTCTAGATTAGAATTTATTTTGATTAGATCAATTTAAATCTAATTTTTTAGATTATTATGTGATAATTTAGATCTGAAAACATGCATGATTTGATACATGAGATGTATGCAAAATATGCCATGATTAGATCTAAATTTGTATATGAGATATATGATATAGATCTATAACTGTTTTGTAGTATTTACATGTTCCTGATTAAGGCGTTCCTCTTGGCCGTCCGGTCATAAGAACGAAGAAGGGTTTAAAGGCCCTCTCTTCCCATTCGATGGGGTGTTCTTATGACGTGTAGGGGTGCTGCGTGTTCGTCCTTAATCAGAAACCCAAAACTTACTTTCTGCAAAACCCTAGATCCTGAAACCCTAGGATTTATTGTGCATATTTTGTTTATGAACCCAACTTAATTAAGAATTAAGTTTATGGAATATTAATTAGGTCTAAAATTGAGAATTTCAGATCTAAGACATATTCATAATACTGGGTTCGGGCTTGGGTAGCTCAATTAGGTCTAAGCGGTTGATCAAACCGAATCAAGAGTTGGTTAGATGGGATCAACAATGCTTAAATTGACCAGCCTAATAGGATTAAGTCTGGGTCAAGATCGAGTCACGATCAAGCAAGACCTAATTAGGCTCAGAGGTTAGAGTCTGGATTGTAGGCTAACCCAATTGGTTCTGACTCAACAATTTGGTGTCTAAGGTAAGTTTGGCACAGACGACCGACTGGTTTTTAATTGGAAGCTACTCGACCTGAATGCGTTCTTGTGCGAGTTAACGGCATATTCCTTCCACCGGTCTCACTTACCTGGCCATATCTGTTGACACAGTTCTGATCTGAGGTGGTCAATAATCCGAGCTGAACCCATGCCACTAGGTTAGTCATAATTGTTATGACTAAGCCAAGTCTAGTTTAATGAGACCTGAATCAATTCTCCCTAAGAAAAGATTAAGTCCGAGGTCTTCCACCATTGTAGACGTGCGGGCCCTTCCCGGGGTTGATTGTTCTCGGCTGGATACAGTGGCTCAGTTGCACCGGGAAGACGCAACCATGTCTATTAGGCATTGGATGCTATGGGCTGGAGGATGAGTTGGGCTCAATATTTCGGATACGGTGAGAGACCCAATTAGGAACCCAGTCTATGCAAATGGTGGGTCTGACTTAACTAAGGAGTGGATCAATATTCCGGATACGGTGAGATTCATGAATTAGAGACCAAGTTTGGGTGCACCATGATTAGAGAATCATTGAACAAGAGTTGTTCACTCATTGGCTAACCCATCACCAATAACTGTTAGGTGAGGTGATGAGTCAGTTGGTGAGACCGCACCACCCACTAGAAATCATCAATCGCGGAGATTTTCGCATCTCTACAGAGGGAGTGTAGGGATCCGAGAAAATAGTGGGAGCTAATTTGTTTAAAAATAAAATCCCTAAACAAATTGGTCAAGTCAAAATTACAGTATCTAACTAGAATCTTTGACTCTCTACAGGAAAATGTCTGCGTCCAACCCACTGGCACGTATCCTAGACACACATAGACTGACTGGACCCAATTATAAAGATTGGCTCAGGAACTACAAAATTGTTTTGGGTTCAGAGAAGTTAACACATGTTTTGGACCAGGACCCTCCCACCTTACCAGCTCGTCCATCCACTGAACAGAGAGCGTCTCTGGAAAAATGGATTGACGAAGACAATAAGGCCAGATACTACATGTTGGGCTCGATGTCTGATGAGCTCCAGCGCCAACATGAAGATATCGGGACTGCTCGCCAAATGTTGGCTCACCTGCAGGAGATGTTTGGTGAACAGAGTCGCGCAGCCAAATATCAAGTCACGAAATGACTTTTTAAGGCTAAGATGCGTGATGGGCAGTCAGTCCAAGATCACTGTCTGACAATGATCAAGGACATGGAAGAGCTTGAGAAGCTCGGTGTGAAGTTGGACTTGGATCTTGCAGAACGATATTATTCTGCAATCCTTGACTGATGCATATGGGCAATTCATCATGAATTACCACATGCATAAACTTCAAAATTCCTTGGCCGAGTTGATGAATATGCTGGTTACCGCTGAGCTTTCTATGAAAGGTTCTAAAGGCTCAGTTCTTGCTATGGAACGGACTTCTTCCAAAAGAAAGTCTTATGGAAAGAAAAAGAAGTCTGTGAAAAAGCAAAAGGTAGGAAGGATCAAAGAAGAAGAAGGCAGAACCGAAGAAGAAGGTCGATGGCAAAGGAAAGTGTTTCCATTGCAACAGCGACGGCCATTGGAAGCGGAACTGCCCTACTTACCTGGCCACCCTAAAGAACAAGAAGGAAGGTCCTTCTGGAGGTATGCTCGTTATTGAGTCTAACCTTACGGTTTCTTCTGCATCCAGTTGGGTGCTTGACTCTGGTTCTAGTGCTCATCTGTGCACTTCTATGCAGGGTCTTGAGGATAGCAGGAGGCTGAGGGATGGAGACATGATCCTACGCGTCGGTAATGGAGCAAGAGTTGCTGCAGTAGCCGTGGGAACATACCCTCTGCGATTACCATCTGGTTTAGACTTAGTTTTAAAAGACTGTTATTATGTGCCTGCAGCTAGCAGGAATTTGATTTCTGTTTCATGCTTAGCACAAGAAGGTTATGTGATCACCTTCTTTAAGGACCATTGTAACATTCTTTATGAAAGAAATAAAATTGCAAATGGTTTCCTTGTTAATGGTCTTTATCAGTTGCATATTGATGTACCTGTTTTAACTATCGAGCAAAACGTGAATGCCAAACGACCTAGGGATAGTCCAAACGACAGATATCTATGGCACCTGAGATTAGGTCATATAGCAGAAGATAGGATTAACAAATTGGAGAAAAATGGGCTATTGAGTCCATTGACTTTTGAGTCATATCCAACTTGTGAATCTTGTCTTCAAGGCAAAATGACTAAACTCCCTTTTGTTGGACATGGGGAGAGGGCCACAGATCTCCTTGCCCTAGTACATACTGATGTGTGCGGCCCATTCGATGTGCCGGCTAGAGGCAATTTTGTCTACTTCATTACCTTTACCGATGATCTGTCTAGGTATGGGTATGTGTATCTTATGAGACATAAGTCTGAAGCTTTTGAAAAGTTCAAAGAATTCAGACATGAAGTAGAAAAACAAACTGGAAAACCCATTAAGGTTCTTCGATCAGATCGAGGAGGTGAATACCTTAGCCGGGAATTCCTAGACTATCTTAAGGGAAATGGCATAGTCTCTCAATGGACTCCACCAGGAACACCTCAACTCAACGGGGTTTCAGAACGGAGAAATCGGACTCTATTGGATATGGTTCGATCCATGATGAGCTTCACAGACCTCCCAGATTTTCTTTGGGGACATTCATTATTAACTTCAATCTATTTACTGAATAGGGTTCCCTCTAAAACCGTTCCTACCACACCGTATGAGATATGGCACGGTAAGAAACCAAGTCTGAGTCATCTCAGAATTTGGGGTTGTCCGGCTTATGTCAAAAGACAACAAGCGGACAAGTTAGAGTTTAGGTCCTTTAGAGCTCGATTCATAGGATATCCTAAAGAGTCATTAGGATACTATTTCTACATTCCAGAAGACCACAATGTGATTGTGAGTCGACATGCCATATTTCTTGAAAAATAGTTTATTCAAGATAGTGGCATTGGAAAGCAGATTAAGCTTGATGAGAAAGTCTCACAAGCAGAACGAGCTAAGGACCAAGTGGAACCAAATCAGGTTGAGCCAATAAGAACACTACCTCCTCCACCTCGTAGATCGGAAAGAGTTTCCCGTCCCCCTGAAAGATACTTAGGTATTATTTCAGAGGACGTAGAGGAAATGTTCCTCATAGGTAATGGTGCTCATGGTGATGATCCCAAAACCTACAACGAGGCGATATCAGATATCGACTCCGAGAAATGGCTTGAGGCAATGAAGTCAGAGAATCGACTCGATGCACTCAAACCAAGTCTGGACCTTGGTAGATCCACCAGAAGGTATAGTACCTATTGGGTGTAAATGGATCTTCAAGAGAAAGATTGGTGCAGATGGGAATGTGGAGACATTCAAGGCTAGACTGGTGGCAAAAGGTTATAGTCAACGTGAAGGCATTGACTATCAGGATACCTTTTCCCCGGTAGCTATGCTAAAATCCATCCGCACATTGCTTGCTGTTGCAGCCTATTTCGATTATGAAATATGGCAAATGGACGTGAAAACGGCATTCCTAAATGGATATCTTGAGGAAGATATCTATATGGAACAGCCGCTAGGTTTCACATCCAGTGATACTGATCACAAGGTTTGCAAGCTGCAAAGGTCCATATATGGACTTAAGCAAGCATCTCGGAGCTGGAACACTCGTTTCAATGATGTGATCAAAAAGTTTGGTTTCATCAAAAATGAAGAGGAACCATGTGTTTTCAAAAGGGTCAGTGGGAGCGCTGTTGTCTTCCTCGTATTGTACGTGGATGACATCCTCCTTATTGGGAATGATATTCCCATGTTGACATCAGTCAAGATGTGGTTGTCCAAGGAATTCTCCATGAAAGACCTAGGTGAAGCATCCTTTATTCTAGGAATTAAGGTCTATAGGGATAGACCGAATAGGATGCTAGGACTTTCACAGAAGATGTACATAGAGGAAGTACTAAAGAGGTTTAGTATGGAAAACTCTAAGAGGGGATTAATACCCTTCAGACATGGTATTCATCTTTCCAAGAAGATGTGCCCCAGCACACCTGAGGAAATAGAACGCATGAGCAAGATCCCTTATGCTTCTGCAATAGGGAGCCTCATGTATGCCATGCTATGTACACGACCTGATATAGCCCATGCTGTGAGTGTCACAAGCAGATATCAGTCAAATCCAGGTGAAGAACACTGGACTTCTGTGAAATGTATCCTTAAGTACTTGAGAAGAACTAAGGATATGATGTTGGTCTTTGGTAATGGAGAACTCCAAGTTCAGGGATACACAGACTCGGACTTCATGTCCGATATAGATGATCGAAAGTCGACATCTGGAAGTCTGTTTGTGTGCAATGGTGGAGCTGTCAGCTGGAAGAGTTCCAAGCA